>PVJI01029445.1:0-15283 GCA_004026765.1 Micronycteris hirsuta
AAGATTTTATTTTTATTTTTAGAGAGAGGGGAAGGGAGGGAGACAGAGAGGGACAAAAACAGCAATGTGTGGTTGCCTCTCACATGGCCCTCACTAGGGACCTGGCTGCAACCCAGGCATGTGCCCTGACTGGGAATCGAACCGGGACCGTTTGGTTCCCAGCCCGCGCTCAATCCACTGAGCTACACCAGCCAGGGCTTAGACTCTGAGAGTTTTAAATAAAGTTTCTCTCTGGATCATTCCTAGTTGGCTTTTGGAAAAGCCCTACAACTAATACAATAACACAGGGTGGTGGTAGAGTGCTGATCCTGCTCCCTCCAGAGATCTCCAGCCTGAATCAGGCATGCTCCTGCTGTGCTATTTCTGGAGCCCGCACCTCCCTGACCTTTTCCTTCTGCCCCTGTAGCTTGTGGCTCCTGAGCCGATCCACAACTGCCTTACTCTGCGTAGCCAGACCTGCTGGGCAGCCATGGCAGCTCCGCTTAGAAAGCCCCAGCTGCCACCTCCTGGGCACCCTGAGGATGGGCAGGTTCTTGCCCAACACCACTCACTCCCCATACTCTTGGCTGTGTATGCACTCACTCACAGACACTCTCACTCACTCTCCACTGCACTCTGGGGTCAACTTCTCTGGGTTTTGGTTGTGAGACCAATACAGGTCTGAGAGCAAGTGGATGGAGCTATCAAATACTTTGCTGCCATCCTGGATCTTCTCCCTCCATTTTCTAACTACTGACCTTGCTGAGTTTCCTTGATTCCAAAAAGTTTTTCTCCATCAAAATTCCCTTCCATCAGTAGTTCATTCACTCAACGAACATTTAATGTGCCAGCCATTGAGCTGCTTACTGAGGACACAAGAATAAGTAAGACTCAGTTTCCACCTTCCAAATTCTCACCACCTTCTTAGAAAATAAATAACAATAATTATGATAGAGTATAATATGTATTAAAATGGAGTTTGGGGCACAGTATAATATGGGGATCATGGGACAGATCAGAAGAAGCAACTATAAATTCCATCTTCATGGGCCAGTCAAGGAAGACCTGACAGAGGAGGTGACATTTGATAATTTGAGGAGCATAGGGCTGAATATTGGACCTCAGAAGCAAAGAGATGAGTTGATTGTTCCCTTCAGTTTATGACTCCTTTCCTATTTTGCTCTTTCCCCGCTATTCCTATTATTTACTCCCATTGTCGCTTCTCACACACAAGCTTTTTCAGATATTCAATGTTTGTTTTTGAATGTATACATGCATCCTTGTAAAATTTGGAGTGATATTTTGTGTGTGTACATGTTTATAACTTAAATAAATAGTATCAAGCTACTGATACATTTCTGTTCTGTACTTTTTCACTCAATATGTTTTTAAGACCTATCAGTAAGGCTGTACATCTAGTCCATTGCTTCTAATGGTTACATAGTATTCAACCATTTACTTATCACTTTCCTATAGGACACAGCTTGCTTCCAACTCCTCACTACCTCAATTAACCATAGAGCCATAAATAGCCCCCTACCTGTTGCTTATAGACTTCTGCACAGCTTTCTCTGGACTATAAGCCCTGGCTGGTGTAGCTCAGTGGACTGAGCATGGGCTGCGAACCAAAGGGTTGCCAGTTCGATTCCCAGTCAGGGCACATTCCTGGGTTGCTAGGCCTGGTCCCCAGTGGGAGCCACATGAGAGGCAACCACACATTGATGTTTCTCTCCCTCTTTCTCCCTCTGTTCCCTTCTGTCTAAAAATAAATAAATAAAATCTTTAAAAAAAAAGATTTAAAAAAAATAAATAAATAAAATCTTTAAAAAATCTTAAAAAAAAATAAAATCTTAATCTATACACAAATAAGTGAACTGCAGTGTCATAATATGTATGCACACTTAATTTTACTAAAAACTGTCAAATTTCTCTCCAAAATAACTGTAGAAGTTCACCTCACCAATAATGCTTAGTGGTACTCATTTTTCCATATCTTTGTCAACACTTGCTATTATCTATATTTTTAATTTTTATCAAAACATTAAATGATATTTCATTATCATTTTAATTTGCATTTTTGTGACTACAAATAAGACTGAGCCCCTCTTCATACATTTAACCATTTGCATCATCACTCTTGTTCATATCCTTTGTCCATTTTTCAATTGTCATATAAATAATAATGAATTATGATTTTTGACATTGCAAGTGCCTTCTCTTGCTTTGCCATCTGTCCATTAAATCTAAAAATGTTGTATTTTAGGAAAATAGAGACATACTCATAGGCAGAGAGCAGGATTATAGATAAGCAGGGGAGGTTATGAGGTAGAAGGATCAAGCAAAAATGAAAAAGGACTCATGGACACAGACAATAGTGGGGTGATTGCTGCGGGGAGGGCAGTATAAGGGGACTAAATGGTAGTGGAAAAAATACAATAAAGATTAAATTAAAAATATATCAAAAAATAAAAATATGTTTTAAATTGAAATCTTTCATCTTTACAGAGTAAAATCTTTCATACTTTTGCCTCATGGTTTAGGTGTGTTTGAGTCACAAACATATTCTCCTACATGTTCTTTTATTAAGTTAATAGATTTATGTTTTATATATTTAATCCATCTGGAGGGAGCCTTTGACTATTGAGTAAGCTAGGGATCCAAGAAGGTTACAATTGAGCTTGCAGAATATCTGTTCATTTATGACTCTCCAATTCCCACCATCCTTAATTCATTGAAAATATCTACCATCTTAGAATTCTGCACCCAGTAAAATTATCTGTCAAGAATAAAGTCAAAATGAACTTTTGTTCATAAAAACAGAAACAGTTTGCCAACAGCAGGCTCCCATGAAAGAAAATTCTGAAGGATATGCTTCAGGCCAAAAGAAAGTGATTGCAAGTAGAAGAAATGAAAAGGACTGAAAATGATACGTATTATAAACAAACATCATATAAGACAACAGTAATATTATTGTATAATGTTTAAAACAAAGCAAGAATTAAAATATCTGACATCTATGTATTATACTGGTTAAGAGAGTGAAAAATTCAGTTTAAGAATCTAAAGTCTTTGTATCACTTGGAAGGAAAGTAAAGATGTTAAGTTTAGATTTATATAAGTTAGGACTCATGGTATAATTTCTGGTGTAAAAAACACTGATAAGAATAAAAATAATGCCCTGGCTGATGTAGCTCAGTGGATTGAGCGCGGGCTGGGAACCAGAGGGTCCCGGTTCGATTCCCAGTCAGGGCACACGCCTGGGTTGCAAGCCAGGTCCCCAGTGAGGGCCATGTGAGAGGCAACCATACACTGCTGTTTCTCTTCCTCTCTTTCTCCCTCCCTTCCCCTCTCTCTAAAAAATAAATAAATAAAATCTTTAAAAAAAAAGAATAAAAATAATGGTGTGACTGCCAAACTATTAAGTTAGTTCAAGTCCACTGAGAAGCAGAAGCCAAAAAAGGACTAGAAATGCAACAGATTTGCTGGGGAAATGCCTGTGAAGGCAGAAGTCAGATACAGTAGAAAGAACCTTCAGACTATGATGTTGATCCGACATCTGTTGAAGAGAGGGGGAAGGAAGAAAGATCAATAAGGATCCAAGCTATTTTGGAGGGAGAAAGTTCCAGAAAGTTGGGGAAACAAGAAAGATAGAGAGAGAGCTCATGAAACATTCTATGACCTGCAAAGTGTTTATTCAGTATGATAGAGGAATTATGCAGGGAGCTCTGAAGAGCAAGGTAGGAGGAGATTGAACAGGTTGGTGAGAACATGGCCACAATAGACCTTAAATGCCATCCTAGGAAGAAGTTTGGGTTTTAACCTGAAAGCAATGGGATGTCATTGGTGGTATTTTTTAAGAAAATAACATCTATTCAACAGGTATAGGAGCACCTACTACATACCAAGCACTCTGTGACTGCATCAGAATAAGACAGACATAGACACCACCTTTTTGCTTCAATCAAGATTGACAAGGAAACATAGATTTGAGGCTAGGGCCAATAAGTAGGTAGCAATGTGGGGAACTGGAGTTCCAGAAATGAAGAAGTGCAAGTAAATGAAATATAAAACCCAAATGAAGACCAGCAGCAGAGCTCCACAGTGCACTAACAAGGCATGGACTAAGATGAGGTAAGCAAGGTACCCAAGGGTTAAATTTTAATGTGGCATTTACTCTTAGGCTCTTGCAATGCAAGATTCACACCTGAGAATGAATGCCTCCTTAAAATTTATTTTTAAATAATAGCTTTATTAAGATACAATTTACTGCCCAAAAGTTCATCCTTTTAAAGTTTGAACTTTAATTTTTGGTATATTCAGAGTTTCGTTTCCAGTACCACTAACTCCAGAACATTTACATTACCCCAAAAAGAAACCTCAGACACATTAGCAGTCACTCTCACCCATCCCCAAATCCCTGGCAATCACTAAACTATTTTCTGGCTTTATGGATTTGCTGATATGGACATTTCATGTAAATGGAAGCAGCAGTATGTCTGGCTTCTTTCACTTAACATGTTTTCAAGATTTATCCATGCTGCAGCATGTTATCAGTACTTCATTTCTCTTTATTGCTGAATAATGTTCCATTGTATAGATACACCTTTTGTTTATCCATTCATTCGTTAATGGACATTATGGTTGTGTCTACTTTGGGCTATTAAGAATACTGCTGTTATGAACATTCATGTACCAGTTTTTATGTAAACATTTGTTTTCAGTCCTCTTGGGTATGTACTTAGGGTCATGTAGTAACTCTATGTTAACTTTTTGCAGAGCTACTACTTGTTTTCCAAAGCAGCTGTACCACTGTGGATTCCTACCAGCAGTATATGAGGGTTCCAATTTTTCTGCATCCTCACCAACACTTATTTTTCATCCTTTTCATTGTGGTCAATTTAATTTTTGAGAAGTATTTCTTGTTATGATTTTGGTTTGCATCTCCCTAGTGACTAATGATGTTGAGCATCTTTTCACGTGCATCTTTACAACCCACTTACTACCCCAGCCATCAACTCAGAATCTAAAGAATGAGAGACATAAAAGCATCTCCTTCTCAATAATGTAGGACACTTGGGATATACCTTTCCTGTGTCTCTCCTGTACCTGGCAGATGCTTAACTCCTCCTACCAGGAGAAGTTCAGAATTTATATATTTTGCCAAATATAGCACCAAGTATTCTTAGGTTTTGATCACAGGTTCCGGTTTACATCAAAATCACCCTGAAACATCACTTACTTTATCAGGAGAAGGCTCAGGATTTCTCTGGAAACAGCTTGCCTTGAAAGACCCTTTCAAAGGATGCCTTTTAACCTCCTTATTTTACATAGTTAAATCACCTTTCACTCACATAATGCCTCTCTTCAGACACAGAAGAATAAACCTAGGCTTTTGTTTGTATTTTCCTGGGTTGAGCTTAAATGTCAAAATCCTCTATGCAGACAAAATACTTACTTGCCAGATTATGAGACTAGCACAGTTAAACTTAAATGTTTACATGTGATTTATTTGCTGATAGGGTAAGTTACACAACTTGTTTATATCAGCCTTGTCAACAACAAGTTGAAGCCATTTACCAAAAAGCCATATTGATAGAGGACGCTTTTGTGGCACAGGACTGAAATCTGACTGAAAGACATAAAGAAACACCATCTGTGTTGTGATTTATGACAATGCTAAAAAGGCTGTTAGACTGCTTTGGAAATACTAAACACAATAAGGACTAAATGCAACATTTGGCACTGTATTTTATTATTTGAATGCATTTTAAGTAACTGCCTCTGAAATGCATTGCAGTTTTAGGAAAAAAAATGTTTTTCTGTCTGATTTGTTTTGAATGAGGACAATCATGGGAAAGTTAAGCATCGGCTTATTAAAACTTAAGCCAACATTCAGAATAGTTTAATTACAGAGAATCCTTGCAATTAGACCATGTAGGAAATTTATCCCTGACTAAAATGTTTCCATAATTTTTTCCTTATTTGTAGGGCCAACTTCATCAGCCATGAATCTATTATGAATCTCTGAATTGAAACAAATGTATCTTAAGTTAAAAAGAAAGAAAGTGAGCTTTTTTAACTGCTGGTGTATCAATTAAATTTGAATTTTGCCTTTAAAAGAATTTTATCATAATAAGAGTCAAGACTTTATAAGGAATGGGTAGAATGTCAAATGTCTGCGAAGTATAGAAAGAAAACAAATAAATTCTATGTATAAACTAAATTCCAAGTTGCATTTTTCTTTATTATTTTCATTTTTAATTAAACCTTTCAATCCTACCTTTTTCCAGCTTTCAGTATTTCCAACATTGGGATAGGTAGGAATTCCAGTTCTTACAAGCAATAAACAAAATTATTTAAAGGTTTGCTTGTTTCTTTGTTTTGTCTGGCTGCTTGTCGTTTATTTTCCACTTGGTGCAAGGCACACTGTTATGGGATGCCAGCAAGGCTCATGTGTGGCTTGGGTATTAAAGAGTGGGGCTCTCTCAACTTCCTTTTTGGCATTTTGTTGTTTTGATAAAAGAACCCAACTGCTTCTGCTTCCTGCAGCCTGCCTTAATCTATGGGGTGAAGCGAGGAGGAGGAAGAGGGTACAGAAGAAAGAGTGGGCAAGGGGTGCAAAAGAGCCTATCACCTCTAGAAGTCTGGTGGCTGGTGGTGGCCACTTAGAATGGAGGCCTGATGTTGACTTCGCTAGACTGGCCAACAGGTGGCTTCCTCGTAGCTTCCGGAGCCAGGTCACCAGTAAGCATGCTGCTGGAGGCCTGGGGATATTTCGAGTGCCTTGGGGATTCCAACACTGTGGCCATGAATGGGAGAGTAGACTTCCTAAAAAAGAGGTTCCCCACCAGTAACCGGATCAGTCTTGGGAAGAACAGGGAGGGGGGTGGTGATGACTTCCCTGGAGCACTCTGCATTTCTGCAGGAGGTGTTACTGGAAGTGGAGTCCAGGCAGCCGTGGTAGCGGTCGTGGGTAGCTACCACCGAGCTGCTGGAGAGGATGGCTGCCAGGCTCTTGCTTGTGGACCGGTGGAAACCTCGTTGGCGATCCCTCTGGGACCTGGGTGCTCGATCACGGGTGGCAAGGACGGGAGGGCTAGGCCACGGAGCCCATTTGCAGAGGAGAACACAGGAGGCCGATCTACCACGGAGATGGACGAGGGTGGTTTTTTGAAAATATGGAATTCTTAGTAAAAAGTTACCCTTACCAAAGTTAATAATTATTTCTAATGGTTTGTAAATATATGTTTCTTTAATTCTCTCATTGCCTTACTTTCTGACAGACTCAGAGTAAGAAAATTGGGAAAAAGAGAGTCAAAGAGAGGTCTGTGGGATTGTCCCTTTACTCCAAACCACCCTTTCATTCTCTGCTTTGTGGTGCCCGTGCCAAGACCCTGAAAACCATATTTTTGGGTTTTGTAAGCTGACTCCCTGTCAGACTTTGCTATAAGGCAGTGCTGAGGGAGAGTGCAAGGCTGGAAAATAAAGAACGCAGTTGTACTTCCTGTTTGCTTCCTCGTTGCTTCTTGTTAGCTTCCTGTTCTGTGAATATCACCCTACATCTTGGCAATTATGACCACCTCCTGTAGCAGCAGTTGTATACATTTTGCAATGTTTCCAACACTTGCAGAATGAACTACATTATACCCCTCAGAGACACCAGCACCAACTGGCTAATGTCCCCACCCCAGAGGCCTGGATTCCAGTCTCACAGGGCTTCTTCAAGTTAAGAGATGTCAGAGTAGTCAAGTTGTGCCTCCTTCCCAGAGGTTCCAATCTCTACCTGGCATCCCCTCCAAACTTTTGTTTTAATAATTCCAACATCTTGCCTTTGCTCCCCAGGCATAGGGATAACAGCCATTCTAATTGTTGCTATCTTCATGGTATATTAATTCTCTTTTTGTCAACTCAGTTACCTAATTAGCAATTACTACATTTTTTTGGCTCTGGCTGGTGTGGCTCAGCAAAATGAGCGCTGGCCTGTGAACCAGAAGGTCGTAGGTTAGATTCCCAGTGAGGGTGCATTGCTGGATTGAGGGAGCATCCCCAGTAGGGGATGCATGAGAGGCAACCACACTGTTGTTTCCCTCCCTCTTTCTCCCTCCCTTCCCCTCTGTCCAAAAATAAATAAATAAAATCTTCACACACAAAAAAGCAAAAACCAAAGGCAAATTAAAAATTCACTCAGGAAAGAATTATAGAGAGAGATGTGGTCAGAGAGCCCCACTAATGAGGTGAAATCTTTCTTTAGTATGAAGCTTTACTCCCACATATCAAAAAGCAAAATGAGCAGTCACAGGCCTCTCTCAGTGTTTCTGTTTTAACTCAAGTAAACCTTGGACTGTAACTGTACAGTCCACTTATGTTTTCCAACAACTCTGTAGCAGAATTAATAGAACAAAAAAGTAGTAAGGTCATAAGATTTTCTTTCTTTTTTGGTCATTTACTATGATTTGAGTTCTAAGATGTTTATAAGGTGGTTAATCTTTCAAATCTATATCCAAGAAGTATAAAGGAATGAAAAAATGAGACTTCCATCCTAAGTATTCACTTAATTGAAAAATGTGCTCATATAAATGATGAATAAAATGTTCATCATTCCAATGAAAGGTATCAGCTCTTTCTTTTAAAACTTCTTTCTTAAATCTATGTACAGAAAGATTTATTTTCAAAACCATTAATAATGTGAGGTTACTTTAGTCATTATACAATGAGGTTGATACTCTGGTTTCTCTTCAGATCATATAAATCTTTCACCTTTTACATTGAGGATAAATGGTGTATTTGCATAGTCAAAAGTAAAAATATTTTAAAAAGTAAATTCAGTGAATATTTATTATTGTGATCTATCTCTAATTAGAATATGCCAAGTACAATCATGTTCTTTGATGATTAAAAAAAGGGTTTTATAGATATATGCATGAATTAAATTCTTTTCAAGTTATCTGATGGCCCTCCTCACTCCCATATAAGCAGGGCTCGGAAACAATTTGAGGGGCACGATTAGTGGTTGGTTAATTGGTTTTATCCATGATGTCAAGTTTCTAGAAACTATTTCTAGTTTCACTGCCAGAAAGTAGACAGTGATATCTTACACTGATAACTTTCTGAGAAGTTAATGTTCATATGTTTTTCAAAACATGTAGCCACGTTTTTGGACTAGAAATAAGGTCATATATTTCACAATTCCACCACTGTAGAACACAGAGAATTTGCTATCCAGAATGGATATTTTGTGCATCCTGAGCAAGACTCGGGTCTTAGATACCCTGAAATGTTTACTTCTTCCTTCTACACCTGATCTTCCTTGAATGGCCTGGGCCCCAGAATTGAACTTTAGCCTACATTACCTTAGTCTTAGCTTTCTGTTCATCTTTGTCACATAGTCCATGGTCTCAGAATGGCTTATGTGCAAGCTCACACAGATTTCAATATATCCTACTCCATCTCTCTTCAGCCTTTGATAATAAAGATATAATGCTACTTTGACTTGTAGGACACATCTATATCCTAATTTTATCTCTACTTCTCTCACTATTCTTCTTTATTCTCCTTCACTGAATTATTTTCTCAAGCCAATTACTTCAACAATGAGGTTTCTCTGGATTCTGTCCAGAGTCCCCTAGCCTTCTCGATCTATTGTCATAGGCAATCTCATCCAATGTTACGGTCTAAATAAGGCATCAGCAAAGTACAACTCACAGGCCAAGTCTGACACGCTGTTTTTTTAATTTTTATTGAAACACAGCCACATTCACTTATTTATATATTTTCTATGGCTATTTTGTGCTAAAACAGCAGAGTTGAGTAGTTAAACCATACAATCCATAGAACCTAAGCTATTTAGTAGTTGACCACTTACAGAAAAAAAATCGTTGATCCCCAGTTTAAAAAATTACTTCTAAATTGGTGATTCCAATTCTAGTTACTACACCTAGCCCAGTGAGAGACTAAGAAGATGCAAAAAGCAAAGCCTGCAGATTTGCAGGATCAAGGTTAAAAATCAGTGAGCAGACAGTGGGTTCAGTCCATGACTTAGAAAGCAAGGATGAAGTTAAGCAACCAATGTCTATACCAGAATGCCACTTGGAGTCACTCAGAAGACTCCCAGTTTTCTTTTTGGTCATGAGTGATTGACAATCATTACTCAAAGAAGGGAATATATGTGGGGGAACGATTTTAACAGGAATGAAAAGTGGCAAGAGAATATGTTTAACTTTGAGATCTTTTCAGTTGTGTCTCAATGAGACAATTTATGTCCAGAAGAGTCAAATATGCAAGACTGAAGGTCAAGAGAGCAATATGAGGATACAGATTTGATAGTCATCACCATTTACATGAGAGCCGAGTCCTGACCTGGGAATGAGATCAACCAACAAACCTGTAAACTATATTTTAGCAACCCCAGGTAAAGGAGGCCAAAGTAATTAAATATCTTCTTGAGTATAACAGTAACTCATTAATTTGGTAAATGCTGATACCACTTTAAACAAGAGATAAGTTAATCCACAGAAGAAAACAGAACTGTGCCCCAAATGCTCGGTGCTGGGTATCAAATGCTAAAAGCTCTGTTGCTACAAGAGCTGCTATTGCTTTAGCCAATCAACCTTATAACTTCAGATAGTTTGATAGAAAAATAAGCAAGTCTCTGGTAAATTTAATCCAATTAAACCACCAGTTTAGATAAATCTCAACATTCCATTAACAAATTCTTTTATCTGAATTTTCTGGATAACCACGCCTATACACACCAAATTTTTTAATCAAATATTTTTTGTTTTGACAAATATAGTTATACTTTAATTAAAATATATTATTTGATGCTTTCTGATCTTTCTATGTCTATTTCCTCCAATTTTCTCCATTTAAGAGTTAGCATCAAACCTCTTGTTATTGTTTGTTACATTAAATGCCATACAAATGCTATGAAAAAATAAAGTTCAAACTATGTCATTAAGTGTATATTTGTGGGACTTTTTTGGAGGGATGAAGAGTTGGTATTTTTCAAGGAGAAGGATACATGGTCTTACAGAGTACAATGTAAAAATATGTGTATGGTTGGAAGGAGATAGAAAAGATAATAGTAATTCCCCCATAGAAAAGATAATAGTAGCTCCCCCACCCAACCCCACATTCTTAACATTTACCCTGTTTAATTTGTTTTCTTAGCACTTAACATCATCTGGCTTAATATTCATTTGTTTATTTTCTCTCTCCCCACATTTAGGTGAAAATCCCATGAGGACAGAGTTGTTTATTCCCTGCTATATCCTCAGTCACTGCAATAGAGCTTGGGCTATTGAAGCCTCTTAATAAATATTAGTCAGATAAACAAATTAATACTATAATCAAAGTAAACACAAAAGAAACAATTATGTTAAGGAGAATTTTATACCTTTTGTCTAAAAATTTTTTAAATTATTATAACATTGTATTTAACGGCAAATAAAATATTTTTAAATTCTCCTTATTCGAACTGCAAATGCAAAGGTCCAATGCAGGCAACCTTTGTGAGACTAGCTGACTGGTCTGAAATATGAAAGGAAGATAGAGATTAAATGATTTATCTCAAGAGAGAAGCAAGCCTGGGGGCCACTGAACAGGATGACTTGTAAAGGAGATGGAAGGAAAGAGGTCATCTGAAAAGAGCATGAAATACATTTTTCTTTCTTTTGTTTCTCTCCTCCATCACCTTCCTTGAAGCATAACTGATTTCTTTGTCTTAAAATTAATTTCAATAGTTAGAAAAGATACAGATTAAGAACAAATTCTGTTTTAAGCAGTGTGAGTAGATTAGAATCCTGTTTGAAGGAACCTGTGGTCTTTGGGGGTAAAGGTGATTCTGAATGACTGGGGAAGTCAAGCCACATGCTCAGAGCCAATTAAATTCATGGAATGTCCAAAATACAGAAATTTTGTTAAGTAATTTTTTTTTCACTAAATAGTCTTGCTGCCATTTAAAGACAAACTACTTATTTTGAGAGTTTTTTTAGTAGCTACAACCTGTCATTCACCAAAATGACACCTTAAAGAGTCAATCTCAAGAATCACCCTAGCTGTCACTCAATCTCATAAATCTTTCCAAATCCCTTTAGAGCCAGCCTGAAAGCAAAGCCCCACACAATTTAGGATATGTCAGCTTTACCTGTTGCCTGTAAAATGTAGTTTATTACAACAAATACAATTGTAAACCTAATGCCCCAATGCAGATTTTATGGCAAAAAGTAAGCACTCCTAACTCTTGTATTTGATCTTTAATGGTTGTTTTGAACAACACATGATGTTCAATAACTCTCAATGTGGCTATTCTTAATTCTGGTGAATCATAAACTGTACATTTATGATCCATAGCTTCCCTAAGATAAAACGTATTGCCCATGAAATGATTAAAAAGCAAACAAAGCTGTCCCATGATCTCTTTTAAAATCTTGCATTTTTCACGAATAAGAATACAGTATCTTTCCCTGGCTGTTGTGGCCCAGTTGGTTGGAGCATTATCCCATAAACTGAAAGGTTATGGGTTCCATTTCAGGTCAGGGCACATATCTAGGTGTGGGTTCAATCCACGGTCAGGGTGCATATAGGAGGCAACCAATCAATGTTTTTCTCACATCAATCTTTCTTTCCCTCTCTCTTTTTTTCCCTTCCCCACTCTCTTAAGATCAACAAACCTGTCCTCTGGTGAGGATTAGAGAAAAAAAAATAGAGTATCTCTCTGACAGAAGTTTCCTGACCAGATTACAAATCTTGTAATTATATCCTGACTCTATAAATCTATCCCCTATTGTTTTCAAATGAATGAATTATATGCATCTTAAATGCAGTGGAGATGTGTTCTGCACAGTTAAATTGCTACCATCCTTCTCCCCACTTAGTAATAATAATTTACATTTGTATACTTCATCACAATTAGCAAATTCCTTATACATAAAACTTTTTCTTTTAATCTGTGACAGAATACCTATGAGCTAGGTATTATTAGTGCCAGTTTTACAGATGAGGGAACTGAGGCTAAGAAGAAAAAGTTAAGTAATTTGCAAAAAGTCAGGCAACAACCATTCTCTTGTCCATTTCAGCCTCAGGCGTTCTATCTTTTACCAAGATCCTCAGTCTGGTCCAATTTCTGCCCAAGGTAGAGAGTATCCATGCATTAGGAACCCCAAGAACCAGTTTGTAGGGCCTTGGAGTTGGTCTTGCTGCAGACCTTAGTCAGTTAGTCCTGGGCAATCTGATGCCCTTGGACCTGCTGCTCTTCCTGACCTCTGTCTCAGTCCCATCCCCCAAAGTGGCTCATGTCTTGCTTCTCCCATTGGCACTGAAGGTGTAGGGAAAGCCCACTTTGCTTATCATGGCTTATGACCAGACAACATGCCTAGTCTGCCAGCTTCATCTCTTTAGGATATGGACACAGTGTCCTTAGCTACTGCAAACTTGCCTTAACCCATAGAATGCACATAAAACTATGACATGATAGTTTTATGTCATAAAAATGACAGGTATAACACTCACCTGCACAAAAGAAAAGCCACTCTCTGGAGAATGCACCAATGAGATGCAGATGCCAGATAAAACCTGGTTTGAGTAGAGCCATGAAAAGACACCAACCACATAAATAGCTCCTAGAAAACAAGCTTTTACTATACAATATTGAACAAGCTTATCCTGTTTGAGTTGATTATCAACACCCAACTTGCTCTCAGTAGTTTCTTGGCAAATGATAGAATACCATGTTCTTAAGAGATCACCACCTCTTACTGGGATCTTTCAGATACACATGTATAGAACAGGAAATCCTCTGTATCAGTTAGGACTGGGTTCAGTTAAAGTATTAGAAAACCAAGATTAATAATAGCCAAATGTAAATATTTTATTAAAAGATCTGAATTGGTACTAAATTGTTCCATAAAGTTCTAAGGGAGGTAAATTCCAGCTTTCTACTCTACCATCCCTAATTTACACCCTTTATCCACCTGGATTAAAATGGCTACTTAACCTCCAGCAAACTCTTCTATATTACAACCACTAGCTGAAGAAAAAGATAAAAAACAGTGTACCTCAGTACCTTAAAGACTTCCCAATGATATGACACTTCTAATTATATCCCCTAGCTAAAATTTATTTCCATAACCACATATAGCTGCAGAAAAAGCCAAGATTTAGCCCTTATTCAAAGTAACTGCTATGTGTATCACTGAAAATTAGGGTTTTATTAGTAAACAATAAAAGGTAAATGAATACCGGGAAATAAGTGGAAGTTTTTGCCATTCTTCCTTTCTCAAACAACTGTTGGAACTCATTCCAGATCGTGGGAATTCCTTACTCTACTTACTCTTACTCTACTTACTCTATGATTTACTCTAATATCTCTCTCTCTCTGCCCAAATCATATACCCAAGGATCCAGACAGTGGTTCAAAAATTAAACCCGGTGCCTAGCTAGCTCCAAAAGTATGTCTTGAGGAATTTATCTAAAATGCAGATTCTTAGGCATAAAAATTTGAGGTTCTAATTCAATGGGTCTGGAAAAAGTTCTGAAAGCTAATTTTTAAAGAAAAACAAAAAAACTCTACAAGTGATGCTGGTTAATGAGTGTGTTCAGTCTGTGAAAATTAACCAAGTTTACACTTATAATATATGCATTTTATTTATGTATATTATGCCACAATAAAAAAGGGCTTATCTTGATTTTCAAAAATATCTCCCGATGATTCTGTTGTATATCAATAACATTCAGTTCCTGGAGTCAGAATCTGTTATTTTCCCTGGCTAAACTATCATTACTTTTTATACAACTTGACTGAAAGAAACATTCATTTATGCACCTGGTAAGAACTAAATGTAGGTTTGGGACTTCCGCCAAGATGGTAGCGTAGGTGGTCACACTCGCTGCCCGCACATCCAGAATGTCCATACAACTAATGCAGTAGAAAAAATTTAAACAACCAGAACGGACAGAATCGAACTGAAGGGAAGTCCGACACCCAGGAGGTAGGAGAAGACAAACATCCAGGCCGGTGAGCGGGGCAGAAACGGGCGGAGGAGGCAGCGCGCACGGAGGGTCTCACTCACGCCGCGACTTACTTACGCCGCTACTCAGGCTGCCAGGGCCTGAACAGGGCGTGGCTCCAAACAACGGGTGAATCCCGCAAGCCGGTGACGCTGCCGGAGAGAGGCCAGGGCTGAGCCAGCAGAGCTGAGTCTGGCAGAGGAGGCGGTGGGGAGTTGGGGAGAGGAGGAGTGACGGAAGCCCACGGTGATCGGGGGCCGCCATTGCTTCCTCCCAGACCCCGCCCCCAGAGGCAACG
>PVJI01029446.1:0-15282 GCA_004026765.1 Micronycteris hirsuta
GAGTCACAGGTGAGCTTGTGCCCAAAGCCCTGGGTCCCACACATGGACAGATTGTATATGGGAGAGATTACTAATCATGGTGATTCAGGGAGCTGGGGCTTTGAGCTCTTCTGATTGTAGAGACCAGGATAAGGAGAAGTCGGTTATTTTATCGGGTCTAGATGTCAACCATGGTGTTTTTCTGTCTAGTTTCATGAGGGTGTGGTTGGAAGGATTGTTGTTTGGTTAGGAGGGTCATTCTGTTTTCATGGGCCTGGGGATGAAACACAATTGAGGTCAAGATGTTATCTTTAGTTTGACCAAAACTCTATTTTTGTCATCAACAGACCTAAGGCTTTGTTGTTAAGACAGTTTGATGCTGACCAGAATCTGATGGCCTCAGGGCTTAATGCATAAGGAAGGGAGTGGACCAGGCAGAAAGGAGAAAGGGTCGTGTTTGAAGAAGTGGAGTTTCTGTGAGGTTAGAATTGATAGAAAGGTTAGATAAACAGATTTGTAGAGAACAACACCTGACATGCCGTTAGTGTTCCTTAGGCATTAACTACTATTATGGAGGATTTAATGTGTCTCTACTGACTCAATTTTTGATCACTCTTTGAAAGTAACTGACTATTGGTTCTGAGAGTGGCTTACCTATTAGAGCAACTCAGCTTAATCTCAATGAGCCGCAGTTTCTCTCTACTCCACTCTCCCTGTCATAGGTTCTATTGCCTAATGGTTCTTGCTTTGTTATCATTTCTGTGGTTTTCTCTGGGTTTTCTCATCATTCCATCAACCACCGATTCTTATTTGCTACGACCTGTGACAGAAAATCTGACAGATTTGACAAGACCTAATAGAATAGAGAGCATCTGTGTTGAGAACAATGTCAACCCTGGTTCTGAATCAGCCTTAGCAGCAGGGCCAGACAGCATGGAGCCTGGTTAGACACGCATACACAGAGGTATGAGCTCAGAGACATCCGTGGCTTCTGAAGGAAGGGAGGTGTAAGTACAGCTTTCAGGTGTTTGCATGGACTATCCAACACATTGTCGTGACATGAAGACATAGTTGCCACATTAAGTGAGAAAAGCCGAATACAAATTTATACAATGCAATTTAAATGATGGGAGAAAAGAAGAAGAAAATACATGAATTAAAAAAACATATTTTGATTTAGGCAGTGAATCAGTGCTATTTTTCCTTTCCACCTTTAGTAAAGTTCTCTCTAATGTGCAGATACTATTTTATACAATGTAGTTTATAGTTTATAAAGTCTCAACAAAAATATTTAAAATGTTTAATCATTTCTTCATTTATAAACTATGCATAAGAAAAGCAGAGAGTGGTAGTAATTACCTAGATAATTTAGTTTGGGGATTTTAGAGTCGTGAAAGGAAAAAGCATTTTAGGTCAGATTTCTTTTTTGTCCATTCCTCCCCTTCTTTGCCTAATTGTCACAACTTTATTGTCCTCAAATGCTTATTTTCATGAACATGGAGGCCACGTAAAGTCCTAGGTTCATACTGCTTGTTCTGGATGTGCTGACTCTTCTAATAGAGTTTCAAAAAGTCGATTTACTGGAAAAATCTATGACATATGGTTCTCAGTTTATTTTCCAGCTGTTTTCTGTTAACCTTGACTCTGGGATTTCCCCCCCCTCCGAATAATTTATATTAAGGCAGGATGCAGGTCAGTCGGGAGTTGTACTTTACATGTGAGGATGTTGAGGCACAGAGCATGAAAAGGGAACAGGGTCATTTTAGCAAATTATGGAAGGTGAGTGTTTAGCATTTTCCATTCTTTCTCACTCTTCCCTTACTTCTCCTCCTCTTTTTCTTCTTTTGCCTTTATAAAACTTGCACATACACTCTGCTTTGCCTCCATCTGAATGACTTGTGTTACCGAAGTAATTCTAAACCTCTGTGGGCAAAAAAGGCACCCCTTTTAAAGTCACAGGAAGCAATTAATTAAAAACAGCAGGCTCTTACCTGATGTCTTCGGGATGACTTTTAATTATGCTAAATGCCCTACTTTTCCTAATGAGGATGTTCTGTGAACTTGCACATGGTTTTCCCACACTGCCCTTGCAGACAAATCCTGTGTCCAGCAGTACTGTTGCTGCCTGCCAGACCAAATCCTTTCTCTAGGACAAAGCCTGCCATTGTGTCCCCCATGCAGCCCCACTGATCTTTCCCAAAAGGCCTTTTAGAACATGTGCACACTTATTTCCATTCGCTGATGTGCTGGATGTGATAATAGCCAGAGAACCATGGTAACTTGCTTGGACTCAACGCTGTGTAGTGTTCTCTGAAAGCCATATGTGGCAGCTGGACTCATGTGTGAGTGTGTGTGTGTGTGTGTGTGTGTGTGTGTAGTTGGGGGAGGGCCGTGTCTGGTGCTTTTGTTGGAGTGTGAGGGAGGAATAAAGAGCTTGAAGAAGTGACAAGGTGTCAGTGTCCTCCTGATTCAGCTGTTCAGGGGCCTAATCCCAGCCCACAACTGGATGTCCAAGGATTAAAGAAAAATGTTCCTCCTGGCTAATTTCCAACTGTTCCCAAATGTACTTGAGAAAGTTCCATGTGATTTTTTTTCATGTAGCACCTGCTGTAACAATCCCAAAGCAACTTTTTTCTTCTCGATTATACTGTACATCTGTTATTTTGCTGACATGGAAGCTAGCATAACAATTAGGTTCATTACTTGCCCAATAAATTGATTCCAGCTAAGCTTAAAGACCTTAGTGTATTCTTTGAGCATTTATCCAATGAAAGAACAAATTAAGAAATCTTGCCCAAAAAGGCTTTTTTGGGGGGTTAGACCAGTGACATGTCATTCATTTCAAGGTAGTGATGAGATAAAATTAGAAAGCCTGAATGCTGGGTAAGACAATGAGGGGTATGGTATCTTAAGCAAATTTCGGGAAGCGACTTAAAAAAAACACTAAAATTTCTGCTAGCAGAACAATTTTAACAAATGAAGAACTTAGTGGGGTAACGTTGCTTTTTCCCCCCCATTTCTTTCCAATGACGAAAATAAAGAAATAAGTTCCTCTCTAGAGCTAAATTTTCTTAGAATTAAAAAAAAAATCAGCTATCCTTGGGTAGGGTGGGGGTGGGTGAGGAAGAAAGGCAATTTGAATTGTCTTCCATGTTGAAGCACACATTCGGTTCAGCTCTAGACGTTGTTTCTGAGGCTGCACAGTGTCCAGTTTCAGCAAACAGAGCATCTTCTAAGAGAAAGAGAGCAGTTACCCTGGTTGCAGGGGTGCTCTGGCTGGAGGCGCTGAGCCCCCAGAAGGGATGCTGGTAGTGGAGAGGAAGAAAGCTCTTACTTACCAATGGGAAATTTACCCTGACAGGGTCAACTGTGTGTACCCACCCACACACAGTTAGTTCACATAGTGTGGACTCTAACTTAAACGTGATTTCTGTTTCCAAAGTTTGCTTCAAAGTTTGCTTTTTATTTTATTTACTTATCTATTTGTTTTTTAGGCGGGAGCGGGAGGGAGAAAGAGAGGAAGAGAAATATCAATGTGTGAGACATACATGGATCAGTTCACATGGCTCCCACTGAGGACTTGGCCTGCAACCCAGGCATGTGCTCTGACTGGGAATCGAATCAGGGACCTTTTGGTTCACAGGCCAGTGCTAAACCCATTGAGCCACACTAGCCAGGGCCAAAGTTGGTTTTTTTAAAAAAACTGATGGTGCTTTTTTTGTATGTATAGAAATACTGCTTGTGGCAGTGCCGGCCTGGCCAGGCCTGGCCTGGCTGAAGGGAGGCAGTAGGGGCAATAGCAGAGGCCGGGCCACGGGGGCCCCTGTCTGGGGGAACACCGAGCAGCATGGAGTAGAGCTTGGGGCTTCTCATTGCCAAGTTTGTGTCACTTCTGCAGGAGGCCGAGAATGCTTACCTCAACTATCAGTTGATACCCTAGCTGTGTGCCAGAGCTGCAGATTGATGACATTTCCAACATGGCAGAAGGTATTAGGCTGATGAAGAAAAAAATCCAGTAATTGCATCCAGGAGAAGGACATGGGGCCTGACTACAATACCTGCGAAATTATGGTCATGCTGATTGAGTTCAAGGCAGCAGCAAGAGCAAGAACTGGACCAGCAAAAGGTATGGATGGGTTCAGCAGAACATCCAGAATGTCACAGAGGACAAACATGCAGAACAGCTGCTTGACCTACATGACTCATGAGGGCATCTGCAGATGCTTTGCTGGAGACACCCTGCTGGCCATCCAGGCCCTGTTTGGCACCAGCCTGGAGATGCCCATCCCAGAGGGCCTCAATGGGCAGAAGTATCAGATACATTTGAAGAGTGCGAGTGGCCCCATCGAGGTGCTGCTGGTGAACAACGAGGCGTGGAGCTCACCACCTTTGGCAGTGCCTGTGCCTTCACCTGAAGATCTGCTCCAGAGCCCCCTGCCCTCTCTACTCCCCCGCCTCAAACCTGCTGTGGCCCTGCCCCAGGATGCCTCACACCCATCAGTCCCCAGGAGACCACCATCACCTGTGTCCCTAGCAGCACTGAAACCTAAGGGATGGCCAGTCCAACAGCTGAATACATACTGGAGCAGATAGCAAGGACAGCGGTGAGCCCAGTTCACTCCCACTGGGCTGGGCCACTGCAGTCTTCTGCCTTGCTAGACAGCAGCAATAGCCGTTCATCTGGACCCAACCCTTCTACCTCCTATGAGCTCATCAAGGCAGACTCCACAGGTGTTCTGGAACTGCCCGAAGAGCTGTCAGAAATCTTTGATCCCACAAGACAGTGCATGAGCTTGGAGCTCCTGGGGGAGCTGAAGGCCTCAGAAGTGTTTGCCCTTTTCTCTGCCTTTCTCCCTCCCCCACCCCTGCTGGAGGCCACAATTACATCTATAATCTGGATGAGAGTGAAAGTGTCTGTGACCTTTTTGGTGTGCCTGTTCTCAACCTCTGACTGACAGGTACATGTGTCCTGTATGTCTGGGACAACAGACTGTTTAAACTGAGGGCTGCTTGAGGACCTCCCCCAACTCCACCCCTACACAGCTTGAGGGCTACAGACTCCTGGCTTGACCAGCCTTCTCTCTCTGCATGGTTCTGGCCACAGCTCCCCATCCTGCTGCGACACCTGTATTACGCTTGAGAGAGCAGGAAAAAAGGGCTCAACTCCCTCCATGGTGGAGACAAAATATCTGCCCCTCTTTTTCTGGAGCTTTCCCCGACCTGTGCCCTCCCTGGACCCTCCTGAACCCAGTTCCACTGCCACCCAGTGTCACAGAATGTGGACCCACATTCACCCCATAGAATGGCTTGTCTAACCCTCACTGTCTTGGTCCTGCCAGCTCCTCCCTCTCCCAGGAGGGAAGCTGGGGTGGAGGTGGGCACTTGCCAGCACCACTTCTGGTCCCCTTTACTTCCCCTTACCCCTTGACCCTGCAGCTCCTCTTGGTCCTCTCGTGTCCACTTTCTGCCTGGCCCTTAGCCTCAACGACCCACAGGTGGTAGAGATAGGGATGCTAATAGCAAGGAACAGAAGGAAAAATTTATTAGGTAAGGAAGATAGCATTTTATTTTATTTTTTAAGATTCTATATTTATTTTATAGCAAAGGGAAGGAAGGGAGAAAGAGAAGGGAAGGAAGGGTGAGAAACATCCATGTGTCAGAAATACACAGAGCAGTTGCTTCTCACACACCCCCAACCGGGGACCTGGCCTGCAACCCAGGCATATGCCTTGCCCAGGAATTGCACTGGTGACCTCTTGGTTCAGCCAGGGAAGGATAGCATTCTATATAGGCAGTCAAAGAAGATGAGATTTTAACAGAGACCTGAAGGCAGTGAAGAAACAAACCATGCAAAACCACACAAAGACTTGGAGAAAGGGCATTATAAGCAACAGGAACAGAAAGTGCAAAGGCCCAGGCAGGGTTGTGCTTGGGGGTGAAAGGAACAACTTGGAGGCCAGTAAGGCCTGAGCTGAGGGAGCCAAGAGGAGAGCATTAGAGGACTGAGATGTGAGAATCGGGGGATGGGAGTAGGATAGGCATTTAATGTCATTGTGAGAACTTTGACTTTTGCTTTGACCTCAATAAAGAGGTCGGATGGTCTTAAACAGAGAAGTCCCATGCTCTGACTTCTGCTTAGATGCTGGTGACTTGGGCCAAGGTGACAGTGGCAAAGTGGAAAGAAGTGGGCAGAGTCTGGAACACTTTGTGGGAGAGCCAGCGGTCTTTACCAATGAATTACAAGTAGAGGGTGAAAGAAAAGGAGTCAAAAATAACTTGAAGGGTTTTGGCTTAAGCATCAGGAAGGAAGAAAACAAGGGAACAAGAGAGAAGCCATAAACCAAAATTGAATCACAATCTCCAAAGTTGGCCCCCAAATCTTTCAGAAACACAGTGAGAGATGACGGTTTTTCCAAGGAGTTACCGACCGATCTTCATTTGGCTCCGTGGATCACGGAGCCCCCGTGCTGCGCTCACCCACGTGCACGGAGTCCACAGTTCTAGAATAGAAAAGCTGAAAGGCCTTCCAATGAAGCTGTGCTTATAATGCAGGATAGCAGGTGCGTTTTGAGTTTTCAGTTATTTCACACACTGTGGTGTGGATGAAAAAGGGGTTCTATGGAAAGTAACCCTGGGGGTGATCTGATCTTAGATTCCTAACTGGGCAGGTCATGGTGGGTCATGACTTCTTCACTGAAAGGCTTGTCTCTACCTTAAGCAAGTTCTGTACATTGTTTCTGCACATCGAGGCTCGCACACTTTAAAAATGCCCCCTTTCAGACCCCTCCAGCTAAGCCATGCAAGATCCTATCCCTGATGTGCTTCCTCCCACCTTCATGTGATTTTCCTTATGTTCCCTCCTTAATCTTAATCCATAAAAGAAACTGCAAACTGGTATTTGCCAAAGCATTTATTTCAATCTGTTGAAATCTTTCTTTCTGGTAATATACTCTCCGTTTGGTCCAAATAAATATTTATAAAAATTCTGTACAGGTTTGGATGTTTTTACATTGACAATGGGTTAACAGTCCATTAAATTTTATTTACATAAATTTTATTTTCTAGTGGGGGTAGAGAGAGAGAGATAAACAAATAAGCAAGTAAATATGTCAGATGTTACCTGGCTGCTGGAGATTTGTGTTCAGCAAGCCCCACATACTACAGAATAAGAAAGCATTCCTTTTTTATTTACTGAACTAATACCTAGACAAGTGCTGTTTAATAGACGTATAATGTAAGCTACGAATATGTGCATTAAGGCAGAAACAGAGCCCTGGTTGGTGTGGCTCAGTGGACTGAGCAAAGGCCTGTGAACCAAAATGTCATCGGTTTGATTCCTGGTCAGGGCACAGGCCGGGGTTGCAGTCCGGGTCCTGGGTTGGGGGCGTTCGAGAGGAAACCAATCAGTGTATCTTTCACACATTGATGTTTCCCTCTCTTTCTTCTTCCCTTCCACTCTAAAAAGGTGGCCCCAGGGGTCTGTGCGGATATCTACAAAGTTTAGATTTATGATGTTTAGATAGAACTGGACACCGCATAGCATTGCGCCATCGAAGGTACGGTTCAACTGATAATCATTAGAAAACAGCCAAGTGGAAAAAATTACTGTCCCTTCTCTGACTTCTCCACTTTTGGAAATGTATCTTTCAAAACTGGGAAGGGCTTATCTGGTGGTTAAGCATGTGTGTGCTATGTGCATGGTACGTGCATGCGTGCTCACTCGCATGTTTGTGTATCTCTATGTTCTGTGAAAGATGGGTGGCCTCGTTGTTTAGTGGAAGACATAATGCTGTGGAAGTATTGGTAAAATTCCTGTAGGCTAGGCCTTCCAGACGGCCACTCCAGTGTGGAAAGACCAGGATAATGATCTATGATAAATAAAAGTTAGCATGCATTCCTGAAGCATATGAGAATGTGTTCCTTCTGAAAGAGAATGAGTCTTGGAGCTCTGTAACTATCATCATTAACTATAAAAAAGAATTTGTGTCCAAAACCAATTTTTTTTAATGCAATGGGATTGTTGGCCTTAAAAAGAAACAAACTTGTAAAAAAAAGAAAGAAAGAAACTTGTAATTATTAGTTTGAGAGGAAAATGCTAAAATATAGGATCCAGAAAAGTGGGTGAAGTAAGGGGAGAGGAAAAACCCAAGTATGGAAAGATACACAGAGAGAGAAGTGAGAAGACACGACAGCAAACTTACCATATTTTACTATTTTGCCCAAGATCAACCCTACTTCCCGTATGCGAGGGAGCTGCAGCTCCCTGGACTCCCACCCCCTCCCCCACCCCTCAAGAGAAGGCACAGTGGGCAAGAAGGTAAGTGGGAATTTGGACAATTTTCTAGAAAGCCACTTAGTTATGGACATCTTTTTAAAGCAAATATATCATAGTGAAGCTTACCAGTTTCTGTAATTAAGTAGCCACACTGCTCAGGTGGGGGAAAGAAGAACAAGAATTAGGGTCCTATTCTCTACCAGGTACTTTACACATGCCGTCTCAATGAACTGACATGTATTCACTTATAGTTGTTTAAAAATGTTTGTAATTGCACAGATGATAAATAAATACATGTTCATTGTAAAAGCAATTATATATGAATCCAATTTATAGACGAGACCACTGAGAGTGGGGAGGTTAAGGGATTTGGTACATAGTAGACATTAGATTTGAAATTAAGTTTTACTTTTTAATCATAAGAACTTCCTGAATGATATAGATATGCTGCGGCTATTTTAATGTACGGTGAAAGAAGTGTTAGGGTGGTTGGTCACGAGGGCTGTGAAAGAATTCACAAAAAGAAGAAAGTGTAGAGAATAAAGTTTTTATTCACTCTCCAAGAAAGGAGAGGCACATGGTATGGAGAAATACACCAGCATTGAGGGGTGGGGGTGGGGTTGAGCTTTTATTCCATGATAATTGGATTAAAAAGGGGCGGGGATTGCTGTCATGGCCCCTGGACTGTTGGGGTGTTGTAACTTGAGGCTGCAGTTTGTCCTAATGTTATCTTCCACCCGTGGCTGTAGGGAGCGGTTAGTTCTGTTCTTGCTTTCCAGTAATTTCCATCCTGGGGACATAAACTCAGAAGAGTAAAATGGCAGAAATGTTTAACAAGGTCATAGGCTTACTAGGCAAATGGTGCCACAATAGCAAATGGGGCTGACTTTATCCTTTCAAGAAGGGTGTGGAATGAGAGCTATTTCTGTGGAATGAGGATGATATGAGCAAGGTCAAGGGCCATGGAGGAATAAGAACACCATTGACATTTAATGCAAGTGCCAATGGTCAGACCCTTCAGTCTTTCTGCCCTTGGCTGCTTTGCATTTATGAACCAGTAACAATCCGTGATTGTTCTGTAGATTCAAGGAGATAATAGAAAAGACCTTTTTAAACTGTGTAGTATATGTTAATACTGCCAGTAGTAATATATAGTGGTTGACATTTGTAAGAGTGAAGAGCAAAGGGGGAGGCTTTGGACAGCCATTGAACAGTGAGTAATTGATATCCCTAGGAGAGAGAAAAAGCACCCCAAAACATTGACAAGGGAGTTGGGAGTTGCTAAAGACATACAGCCCACATTTATCCATGTTGTTATGATCCTCATCTTTTAGCCTTCAATTGGCTCAGATTTTCACTGAGTTTTTCTCCAGTCAGATACTAAGTTGGCACAGGTGGCACCAAATGGTCAGTGATCCCTGGAATTAGAGAGCCAGCCATCTGGCCAGGAAGGGCATTTGTATCACTGCGAAGCTTGTTTGGGAAACAGGGACTGGGTCCCAGTGAAGCGGGGACCGTAAAATCTAAATCTCTGGCCACACCACAGAAGTGAGTCCCGGCAAATCATTCACATCAGAAGCCCCAGTCAGCTTTGGAAGGGAAACAGGTGATCCCTTTTAAAACAGAACAATACAATGCCGAATATGGAAACGGCTCCCGAAAGAGCACTGCAGGGGAGAAGTTATTTATCTTTGTTTCACTTAAAGGATTTCAACAAAGAGTTTCTTTGAATATGGAACTGGCTCCAAGCTCTTACACACACGTTGAGAAAAGAAGAACCAGTTGATTGAGAGCCAGATGGAAAGAGCTCTCCACGTGGTGTTTGGAGTCACTGGTAAGTGAGCATCCATCAGCCAGGAAGGTAAAGAATTCCTGGGAAGACAGTTTAAGCCAACAGGGGAAATGGCAATGGCAAAAAATGTGTCAAAATAAAATTTTGTCAAGTTGCAGTAATTTGCTCTTCATTGACAATAATTTATTTTTTGAATTGATTATCTAGATGTGGGGATGCATTTATGGCAGGCTGGAAGAATTTTGAAAAAAATCAAAAAATTATGTAATTATAATATCCTGTACTTAAACATACAACCCCTCTCTTAGAATTCGTCATGTAGTTCATAACCTCTCATTTTGCAGCAGATATTTTTGATCCTTGAAGTTTGAATTAGTCCCTCCAATTTTAAGCTACTCTCCTGTTTCTGGCCCTCTGTCACTCCAGTTTTGAACAAATACATCAGGTCTCAAAACCCTGGAACTGGACTGGAAGAGTCCCTGTAGTCAAGTGGAAAGTGATGCCGAATGAAAGTAGGAAAAACTCTGGTCTTACACCAGCTTTACCACTGTCCAGTTATTTTGAAAAATTACTTAGGTTTCCTTTTTCTTAATTAAGATGAGAGTATGGAATTTTATAATTTCTAATGATCTGACACAGCTCCAAAATTCAATTCTGTTAGTTCACTGTTTCAGATGCTGTTTTTTTGATGACTTTGAATTGCTCAATATTTATATGTGAGCATAGAACCCTCTTCTTCCCAACAGGTTCCTGAAGAAATCCAAACAGTAATGAACAAAGTAATAGACGTGGAGTTTTAGGGTTTCCTCTTTTCTTTCTTTGGCATTTTGCCCGATTTCTTAACTTCACTCTGGATTCTTTGAAACCATCTTTATCGTTCTTGATGCCTTGGAACACTTATCATGAATCCTGTCATTATTTCACTGAAAAGAAAAATTGTCGAGCACCTGTATGTCTTCTACAACTTCTCTTATGAGACCCTAGCAAGTTTTACCCCGTTTTGCAAACTGACAACAATGCTCTTCAAGGCTCCAAACCTTTGTCCGTGCCGTTCCGTGTCCTGGTGATTCTCCACAGCTCTCTCCATCATTGAAAACTATCTCCAATATCACTTCCTCTGCAAAGCCCCTGGAGAACTTCCACTTTTGCATTCATCACATTGCACTGTAATTGTTTGTTTACACATCTGTTTCCTCAACTAGACTCAGAGTTCCCTGAGGTCGGAAATCTTGTCTTGTTCAACTGTGTAGCTTCCTGTTGGCTGCAGGGAAGTCCAGAGCCAGAAAGGTGGCCCACCCTAAGCAAGTATGTGACCCTTCAGGGAAGTTTTCCTGCCTCTGCACTCGCCCCTTTTTCTCCTCCCTTGGCCTTATCTATGTTATCTACTTCCTGCTATCTGGCAGCAGAGTTTACATCTTTTTAAGTCCCCTCAAAGAATGTTTGAAACAACTACGAGCTTTAATAAGGAAATGTTCATTTATGTATCCCTAGAGTTAACACAATTCTCTAATACATCATCTAGACATTGCATTGCGAGCTCACCACCCAAAGCCTAGTCCCCTTCCCTCACCATTTATCCCCCCTTTACCCTCTTCTCCCTCCTCTTGCCCCCCTTTCCCTCTGGTAACCACCATACTGTTGTCTGTGTCCATGAGGTTTTTTTCATAATCCCTTCACCTATTTCATCCAGCCCCTCAGCCTTTTTCCCCTCTGACAGCTGTCAGTCTGTTCTCTGTATATAATAGAGAGGTAATGGAACTTGAACTTGTAACTTGAAACCGATATAATTTTATTGACCAATGTAACCCCAATACATTTAACAAAAATAAAATAAAATGAATAGAAAAACAAAATATGTATATATATCTATGTATATGTGTATATATATGCATACATTTGTTTGTATATATATTTATATGTGTATATATAGATATATATGTTTGTAAATTTTCTATTTTGTTTATTCATTTATTTTGTTCATTAATTCTGCATGTAAATGAAATCACATGGTATTTGTCTTTCTCTGACTGGCTTATTTCACTGAGCATAATACTATCCAGGTCTATTCATACTGTCACAAAACTTCATACTTCCTCGTTTTTTATGGCTGGGTAGTATTTCATTGCATAAAAGCACAGCAGCTTCCCGCCCCCCCCAACCCCCGACCCACATATCTAGTGATGGGCATTTGGGCTGTTTCCAAACCTTGGTTATTATAAATAACACTGCTGTGAACATAGCAGTGCATATATCCTTTTGAGTCAGTACTTCATGGGAGTTTGTTTTGGAAAATGTTACCTAAGGGCTGCTATGCCCCTTATGTGTCTAGGGATATTGACAACAGGAAGCACAAGCCCTATCTTCTCTGATATATATGCCCAAAGCAGTATTTGAAACCTCAGATGATGCAAAATGTGTGGAATCGGCAGCAAATTCCCTGATTTCCATTTTAACCTGGGCTGTGCAACATAAACGATGTTCATTCAATGAGTTCTTAACTGATTGAGTCTTTTCAAAGGTCCTGAGTTACAGGTCCCTGGGCAAAGCGGGATTTGCTGTGGTGGAAACACAAAAAAGAAGAAAATTTCTTTCCCCTTTCTTGCCTTCTGGGTCAGCTTCCTTAAATAGTTCTTGCTTTTCACAGCTTCATCACACTTTCTTCCCTTTTTAAATCTCTACTCCTGTTTCCACTCTAGACTGGCTCTGTGCCTCAGTTTCTTCCTCTATAAAGTGGGCATGACTATAGCATGTAACTCCCAAGGGAGAAACAGGGAGGCACAGGACACAATGGGAGGTGTGCAGCGGGTGGACGGTACCTAAGGAGGACAGGATGAGATACGGACAGGAGTGGGGAGCAAAAAGATACAGACGAGTAAACCAAGTGATGGCTGAGGAGAGTTGGGCTATTTCAAGTAGAGGGCCCGACCTAAAAGAGAACAAGGGTGGGCTGAATCCAAAGTCCATGCACTTTCTCAAGTAGCAAATAGAGAACATGTTTCCTGTTCAGACTCAAGTGGAGCCTGCCAAGGGAATTGCTGGGGCTAGTCTTGGGTAAAGAAAAGCTGGCCATAATCCCCATTCTCAGCTATCAACCATCAGTCCTACTCACAGACATTCTGAATATGCCACTAGTATAATGCTATCTTTATATTACACAAGTTTGAATCATTTATTGGATATTTTTCTGTGACAACCCTTGATTCTAATCTGTGCATTTGCATATCTAACAGTGTGCTCAGGAGGGGCACGGCTGGCCCCAGCACCCCAGATAACAAATCAGAGCGGCCCTGAGTCATTTTAGGTGCGGCGATGTTGGCTAATCTGTCACTATTTTGATGAGACTTTCACTGCAGTAAAATTGTAGTTACATACCTAAGAGTGACCTTGAGAGTCACAGAATTCCTTTCTTGGCTCCTCAGCCAACCCAGGCAGGTACAGAGATTAAAGCCCAGGTAGTGATTTGAGGTCTTAAATCACATAATGGAGTGTTTCCATTTCTAGCTCTGTTTGCTATTAGTTGACCAGTTGACTGTCGAATTTCTTAGTCTTTAAAACACCAAAGTGGTGCTTTCTGAGTACAAAAAAAAACAACCAAAAAAAAACAAAAACCAACTTTTAATCTCCTATCCCTGCTTTGTAAATGGTGAAGGACGTGGACAAGTGCTTTACAAATGGCTTTGCTGTTCCTCCATTCAGAGGAACTTTCCAAATGGCCATCTTCAGGTCAAGCAGGCTGAGTCTGAAGACAAGGCCAAGGACATCGTTCATCTCAGCAACCACCAGCATGGAGGACTGTCACTCCAAGGGGAAGGTAGATAGATGGTGACAGCCTCAGGCCCAGATACATTTACTGTGGTTACACTGAGACGGATCGAAGCCCACCTGAGCAAAATTACCTTGGATATATGCAGCTCCCAGAGACTCAGCCTTCTTGGTTAATGAGCTAAACTTTTCTAACAGAACCATCTCTGGGAATGTTAACTCACTGTAGCTCTATCAGCCCCTCACTCCTTAGTGTGATTTGTTGAGTGGAGATAATGAGATCGAACCGACCCAGGAAACAGCAAGCAGACGTGGGGAGGCGATGTAAAGTGTTGTTTTCCTTGAGAGCATCCCAGTGAAGGACCTTATTATTGATATTTCAGGAAAGAGAAAGCAAGATCAAGGGGAAAAGGAGACTGAAGAACGATAATGAAAAATTGAGTTACTGTACTATGTCCCAAAAATTAATGTAGGATTGCTGAGTTCGACGGGAAGAAACACCTTGTAAGTATATATTATATTTATTTTAGTTTTTCCTTTTCCCTCTTCTCCTCCTCCTTCTTCAACCTAAATCAGCATTTTCTAAGAAAATTCCCCAAGTCCCAAATGACCAAAAATTTGTTTTGGCTGAATACATGTATGGAGAAAGTTACTTATGAGCTCTAATTACCAAGGGCAAAGATATTGTTGGGACCCCTTTCGTGCAAAAAAGATTTGAAAATTTTTCCTATTTGAAATAGAGATTTTTAAAAACAGCTTATTAAGTTGTAATTCACACATCACACAATACACCTACTTAACGTGTTAAAAAAAACAAACAAAACTTGAAGCTCTCATTGGCTTTACTAATCAATTCATGAATTGGGCAGCATCTCATCCAGCAACTAGAAGGGGGCTCAGAGGGCCTTGTACAACATGGAAGGTTTTTATAAGAAGGGTAGGGCAAGGGAGCTATTAACAAAAGAAAAGAAAGAATTATTCTTGAATATCTTTTCTCTGGGAGAAGGGTTTTTATCATGCAGTTGCTTCTTCTTTAGGTGTGTTTTGGGGGGGATGAGGAGGGCCCATGACAGATTACTTTACTGGTACTTGACCAGAAAGTTCTAGACTGGTTAACTAAGGGGCTACATTTCTGGGAGATGTTGAAACTGCAATTAGATCAGGTATTAAAGTTTCTTCTCATGGGCTTTTGGCATGAGTGACACCATTTTGGGCCTGTAGTGTTAACAAAAGTATATTTAGTTTTTGGTATATTCCGTTATTAATTTTTTAAAAATCATGGTAAGATATATGTAACAAAACTTGCCATTTAAATTATTTTAAGTGTACATTGAATATAGTTTAAAATCATTCTCAATAGGGGAATTCTATGACTTCCTGCTTGCTTATAAATATAAATCTGAATGGAAAATAAATATATTGGCGTCTCAAAGATCAATGGAAAAGACCCGCTGAGACAGAAACTTCTGTAAGT
>PVJI01029447.1:0-15288 GCA_004026765.1 Micronycteris hirsuta
GTGGATATCTTTCTATTGTATCTTTTGTAATTTCTTTCAATAATGTTTTATATTTTTATTGTATAAGCCCTTTATCTCTTTTGTTAAATTTACCCCCAAATATTTTTAAATAGATTATTTTAGTGGATGTACATTTTGTATATAGTATGATGAAAAAGCAAACTTACAGCCTGTGTTTCTACAGATTGAAATTTTCTGTTATGTATTTTTTTGTAATGATATCTCCTAAGATGCTTTTATCCTGTTAATTTATTGACTCTGTATGTTAGTTTTTGGTATCTTTTTACTTATAGAAGAGTTTTTTTATTCTTTGAACAGTTTTGGAACTGGATGTGATACTGTTTACTTACATTTTAGGATGAATTTTTTGTTTTTAGTTTATTCTTTGGGTAAACATTTTTATTTTTACTGACACTAAATATACTTAGAGTCAAATGTTCTTATTATGAAAAATGGCATTTAAACCAGTTACTTATAGTGACTTTAGATCACAGAAAATTTTATTAATAGCTAGTAATTCAAATAACTATGTTGAAAAGATTTCTTCATGCTAAGTTAAGGAACTTTGTGCTTACTGGTTGAATTGACCAGAATTTAGAAGGAATTTTAATCACTTGGTACTAGTAACTTTTGGCTATAAGAAAAGAATCTATTGTAAAGATATGGGAAAATTCACCCTAAAATTATTTTTTCTCTTTGTTCTGTATAGTTTTAGCTCATTCAGAGCACCAAGTTATTTAGGATTTTGAGTTTCATTAAAAAGAATTTTGGAAACAAAGAAGAAAGCATCCTGCCTTTGTACAAAAGTATGGTGGCTCTACGCACCTACTATTTTTCTCAGTTTTTATTTCAAGAAAGATAAGTAAAGGTAGGTAGATAAAAAGGAGGTAAAGGTAATTAGATAATTAACTGATTGGAGGACTTAAAAGGTTCAAGTTTTTACTAAAAAGTACTCTATGACCTTAAAAGATGAAAACTATGAAAAAGCATATGATCAAGATTATGAAATCATGAAGAATATGAATTAAGGTGAAGATACTTAAAGTAGTAGTGCTACCCTGAGTCTTGAGAGATAAACATGTAAGGAAAGGAAAATAAATTTCTACATTATACAGGAGGTGGCAGGTCTTGGAACTCACTGAAAATATTTTTGAAATTAATTTTTATTGATTCTAGGTCTATTGGATTTTTAAAAGGGAAACCAGGAGATTGGGGGAGGGTAATATCTTTAATTAAGTTTATGGAAGATGCCATGAAGAATACCCTGCCCTCCTGTAGAACAACCCCTCTTGGTATCTTCGTCAGAGATGAGAGGACAGGTGGTTAGCTCAGTGTGTAGTTCATCTGTCCTTCCCCTCTACAACTCATTTTAGAAGTGACCTGAGGATGGCATTCTGTCATCTCACCAAACTGTTAAACATCAACTGTATACTCTCCAATGAAAATACTTTCCTACCAAATAATGGGGGGAGGGGAAAATCATCAATATAATTGTAAAATAGGTTAAATTATATTATAAATATATCATATTCCACTTATACATCAAGGATACATACAAGCATAATTAACCTCCCCAAGTGCCACTGCTTTGAAATTATATTGAAAGGACCTTTTGAGGATAATATTTATTTTCTCTTTGACTCTACCCCAATTTATTATTAGTATTATTTCTAAAATTATACATATGATTATTTTCTTCATATGAAAATAAAAACTCTCGTTCTAGTGAAAGCTGGAAATTATGCCTCATCTTCTTCCAGATAGTCCTATTTCTGTGTTAGATTTCCATAGTCAGTTTACAGTGATTTTTATGTTGTAGTGGTAAACTATCTTAAGATCATATGCTTGAGCTGTGAAAATGATGGTGACCTCATTCTGCTGTCCTTTAAACGATGAACACAGCAAGAGAGTATGTGTATACCCATCAGTTCACATCTCTCAGCTCCACTGGAAAACTACCCAAAGTATCTTGCTATTGAGAATGTCGTCTTTACATGTGAAAGAATTAGTGCAAGAGGCTGAGAACATATTTTTTATATATTTTTGGAGAGTGACAATGAGCTCACAAATATTATTTTACTTTTTTACCTTCCCATTCAGTTTTCTGATTAATAGATAAACAAAGGTAAGAACATGCTACCTACCATTAAAGTTGATAGCAGACCATTTTATTTCCTGATACTCTTTTGAGATATAAAGTCAGTCTCTTCTAGTTTCTGCCACAGAATAAGGTCATTTAGTCATATCTTATTAATCCTCTATCTGAAAAACATGGGTAATGATAATTGAAAAGCACTTAAGCTTCCCATAAGAATATTTTGCCCATCTTCTGCACATACACTTGTAAATGTCCTGCAAGAATTGGGAAAACTGATACAGAGATAAGCAAACTAATCACATATTCTAAAAATCCCTTTTCTAATTTTACTTTTCTGTGCATCAATCTTTAGAGAAATGTCTAGTAGAACAGTGGTTTTCAGGAGTATGGACTCAGAAAAGTATAGAGAAATAATAGTAGTAACCTATTTTTAAGTGAGCTTGTTTTTTTGTTTTTTTTTTTTACTTTATTGTTATTCAATTACAGTTGTCTGCAAACTCTCCCCTCCCCTCCCCCTCCAATCCCACCTCCCTTCCCTGCCTCCCTCCCCACCCTTGGTTCTGTCCATGTGTCCTCTGTAGTGGTTCCTGAAGACCCTTCTCCCCATTGTCCCCTCCCCCCTGGCTATTGTTAGATTGTTCTTAATTTCAATGTCTCTGGTTAAGCTTTGCTTGCTTTTTGCTTTTGTTGATTATGTTCCAGTTAAAGGTGAGATCATATGGTATTTGTCCCTTACCGCCTTGCTTACTTCACTTAGCATAATGCTCTCCAGTTCCATCCATGCTGTTGCAAAGGGTATAAGCTCCTTCTTCCTCTCTGCTGCATAGAATTCCATTGAGTAAATGTACCATGGTTTCTTGATCCACTCATTTGTAGATGGGCACGCAGCAACATCTTCAATGATATGTCCCCTAGAGCAAGGGACACAAAGGAAAGAATAAACAAATGGGACCTTATCAAAATAAAGAGCTTCTGTGGGGCTAAAGAAAACAGTGTTAAAATAAAAAGAGAACCAACAATATGGGAAAACATATTTGCCAATAATACCTCAGACAAGGGTTTGATCTCCAAAATATATACAGAACTCATACGACTCCACTCCAGGAAGACAAAAAACCCAATTAAAAAATGGGCAAAAGACATGAACAGATGCTTCTCAAAAGAGGACATACAGAGGGTCCAGAGACATATGAAAAGATGCTCAACATCATTAGCCATCAGAGAGATGCAAATTAAAACCATGATGAGATACCACCTCATACCAGTCAGAATGGCCATCATCAACAAAGCAACAGATAACTGTTGGAGGGGATGTGGAGAAAAGGGAACCCTAGTGCACTGTTGGTGGGAATGCAGACTGGTGCAGTCACTGTGGAAAACAGTATGGAACTACCTCAGAAAACTGAAAATGGAACAGCCTTTTGACCCAGCAATTCCACTACTGGGATTATACTCTAAGAACCCTGAGAAACCAATTCAAAAGGACCTATGCACTCCAATGTTCATAGCAGCACAATTTACAATAGCCAAGTGCTGGAAGCAACCTAAGTGAGTTTGTTTTTTTGCTTTCTCTCTCTGTACGTCTTCTTTCCGTGGAACTGGATCAAAGCATATATTAGACACTGTGTTGACATTTGGAGATTTTGAAACTATTAATCAGTTGGTGTTCATGATAGAAACCAAGCTCTTGAGATTAAGTATAGAACTCTTTTTGCTCATACCTTCATATTTATTAGTTGAGTTCATTGATCTCTCTGGGACAGAGGAAATAATTTAATAGAATTAAAGAATTGATTTGGGTTTTATAATAATAACAGTCCATATTAATGAAAAATTTCCAGAAGTTTTACCCAACATAGAAAATTTAGTGGGAATAAGTAACCCAACATCTGTTTTCCTAGAAGATGTGGAGATTTCCCTGTTACTTGTACATGTGTAAAGCTACTTAATCTGTGGGTTTTGCCTTATTTTTAGACTTGACTATTTTTAGAACTGGATTGCATATGAAGAAAAACAGAATCTTAATACAAATTTGTGGCAGTGCATAAAATAAATTTTATAATCGGTTATAAAAATCTTAAATCATTTGGCTCAAGTGTCAGGTCAGATTCTTTTATCTGGTTATTCTTTTTTAGTGTTGAAGACAGTGATTTCATAGAATTAAAGAAATAGAAGTTATTCTTTTCCTTCACAACCAGATGAAGGGCATATTTCCAGATTTCTTTCCATACCATAAACTGTCCCAGATCTAACATCTCTTTCTTCTGTTTAAGTACTGGTTGGATTAAAGACCAAGTCAACTCCTATCATAATTTAAGAATAAATAAATGTAAGAGACTTTTAATGAAAATAATCACTGTCTAAAACATGTTGAAGTCTTAAGATCATTTTTTACTCCTTGGCTAACATTTTCTTCCAATAGCTAAGCTCAAACCAAACACTTTTCTCCCTCTTGAATCTAATCTATAATCCCTACGTCCTCCTGTTTTTCCAAATATAGAGAAATAGCTTTATTTCTTATATTCTCATTTTTTTTCACTGCCTCATCTTGGATTTATACTTGCTTCTCATTTTCCCTTGCCTTTCTGCACTTTTCTCTCATCAAGATTTCAGGATATCTGTATCCTGAAAAAAAAGTGGTTTATATTCCACCTTGGAGGCTGACTTTCTAGATGATTCTGTAACTCATCTTGTTTTATGATGTATTATTTTGCTACAATCTGTCATACTTTCTGTCTTCTTAGAACTTTTCTTTTCCACCTGTAATAACCTTCATTAGGCTATCTAAGAGTTCACTTACCTCAACTCTTTCAATTTTTTAAAATAAGATTTATTTTTTAAAGAACCATATATATCATCACCAGATAAGAACTTTAAAATGGTTGACTCTAGTAATCCTTTTCAAGTCCCAGGCTTACCGAGGCTTCTATCTCATGTAATTTTCAATTTCTCCTTGATAATAATGTTGCTTTGTCCCTGCCTCCTTTATGTAGAATACATGTTAAATTTTATTTTAATCCATCAGAGCATAAAATTTAGTACAGTAGAAAATTTAAAAAGTTAGAAGCATAAAATTTTCCTTATAATTGAAGGGGCATTTTTTATTAAATATAATTTGAAGGGGCATTTTTTATTAAATATAATTTCATATTTCTTGCCTATAATATCAGAGGCTTGCTATAAGAGGATCAATAACTACTTATCATGTTCTTTGCCACAATGTAAAAGATAACTGCCCGTCTGGTGTAGCTCAGTGGATTGAGCACGGGCTGGGAACCAGAGGGTCCCGGTTCGATTCCCAATTGGGGCACATGCCTGGGTTGCAGGCCAGGTCCCCAGTGAGGGCCATGTGAGAGGCAATCATACATTGCTCTTTCTCCCTCCCTTCTCCTCTCTCTAAAAATAAATAAATAAAATCTTAAAAAAAAGATAACTTATAATGCATTATGTTGTTACTTGTAATTGCAAAATTACAAATATTATATATACCAAGTATGAAATAGTCATCCTAATAAGTTTCAGCAGTGTACTAATATGGCAATTGCACAAACAAGAAATTTTATAAATTAAATTGTAAAGGTAGAAAGTATAACCTTTATTGCAATAAGTTGCTTCCCAAATATACTTTATTGAAAACAATAAAGTATGGATGCCTCTCTGTAATGTAGTACCATTACTAGAAAAGATTATTCACATTTATGCCCAACTATTGTAAGTCACCATTATAATTATTGCCTATGCATGATAATATTTCTTCATTTTAAAAATAAATAATGAGCCCTGGCTGGTGTAGATCAGTGGATTGAGCACGGGCTGCGAACCAAAGGGTTGCCGGTTCAGTTCCCAGTCAGAGCACATGCCTGGGTTGCGGTCCAGGTCCCCAGTGGGAGCCACGTGAGAGGCAACCATACACTGATGTTTCTCTCCCTCTTTTTTTCCCTCCCTTCCCCTCTGTTTATAAATAAATAAAGTCTTTTAAAAAATAAATAATGAAATAAATACAACTTAGTCATAAAGACTTTTTAGTATAATTTCTTATCATGTTTAAAAATCTTCACATAGTATTTTATTTTTATGTAAAAATTTTAAAAAAATATATTTTATCGATTATGCTATTACAGTTGTCCCATTTTTCCCCCCTTTCTTCCCCTCCACCCTCACCCCCCATTCCCCGCCCTTTAGTTTTTGTCCATAGGTCATACACATAAGTTCTTTGTCTTCTACATTTCCTATACTATTCTTAACCTCCCCTGTCTGTTTTCTACCTACCCTTTATGCTACTTATTCTGTGCACCTTTTCTCCCTCTCTCCCCCTACCACTCCCCTGTTGATATCCCTCCATGCCTTATATAAATCCCTTTAACATTTCATATAATAAAGGCTGGGTGATGATGAACTCCTTAAACTTGACCTTATCTGAGAAGCTTTTAATCTGCCCTTCCATTCTAAATGATAGCTTTGCTGGATAGAGTATTCTTGGATGTAGGTCCTTGCCTTTCATGACTTGGAATACTTCTCTCCAACCCCTTCTTGCCTGCAAGGTCTCTTTTGAGAAATCAGCTGACAGTCTTATGGGAATTCCTTTGTAGGTAACACTCTCCTTTTCTCTTGCTGCTTCTAAGATTCTCTCCTTATTTTCAATCTTGGGTAATGTAATTATGGTGTGTCTTGGTGTGTTCCTCTTTGGGTCCAACTTTTTTGGGACTCTCTGAGCTTCCTGGACTTGCTGAAACTCTATTTCCTTCACCAGCTTGGGCAAGTTCTCCTTCATTGTTTGTTCAAATAAGTTTTCAATCCCTTGGTCTTCCTCTTCTCCTTCTGGCACTCCTATGACTTGGATGTTGGGACATTTAAAGATGTCCTGGAGGTTGCTAAGCCTCTCCTCAGTTTTTTGAATTCTTGTTTCTTCATTCTTTTCTGGTTCGATGTTTTTTCTTTTTGCTGGTCCACTCCGCTGATTTGAGTCCCAGTTTCCTCCTCATCCCTATTGGTTCCCTGCAGGTTTCCCTTCATTTCCTTTATATTATCCTTCATTTGTTCAAGTAATTGCGACCATCTTTCTTCCAATCCTGTGAACCTCCTGATTATGAGTGCTTTGAACTGTGCATCTGATAGGTTGGCTATCTCTTTGTCACGTAGTTGTATTTTTTCTGGATCTTTGATGTGTTCTTTCATTTGGGCCATTTTTTTTTATCAGTGCGCCTGTTACTTTAAGGGGCAGAGCCTTAGGTGTTTACCAGGGTGGGGTAACCCACGTCGTTGTGTTGTAATGCTGTCTGTGGGGGCAGGGCCTGAGAGAACAATGGCGCTTGCTCTGTTCTCCGCACTTCCCCAGTTACCCACAAGCAAGTTGGGCCCTTCTTTGCTGGCTCCGGGGTGAGTAGACGGGCCTGCACAGTTCCAAGTCCCTGTGGGCCTCCCCAACGAACTCTCCTGTGAGGCCGGGAGTTCCTCCCACTGCCGCCTCAACCCTCACAGGTGTATTCAGTAGGTGGTTTGAGGCTTTATTCCCCTGCGTTGGTAGGCCGTGCGGTCTGTTCCTCTCCCCAGCTTTTCCTCCCGGTTTATCTACGTGAGAATGACGGACCATCCAGTCCACCAGTCTTAGCCTCGGCGTCGCCCAGTGCGCCTGCTGTGCGCTTGCCACGGGTCTCTCCTGGCAGCTGGAGCGTTGCTGGTACCGCTCTACAAACCGCGTCTTGCCGAGCGCTCTCCACCCGGCTCCGCCTCACTTACCGGTCTGGATGAACATATCTTCTTTAACTCCTTGGTTGTCAGAATTCCACTCAGTTCTATTTTCTGTCAGATCTGGCTGTTTTTGTTTTTTAACACTTTTAGTACCACTCACGAGTTTTCTCGTGTTTTGCGCGCCATCTGTTAAGGATCGCATCACAAGATGATTTAATTAACGTGCAGTTTGCCCAATATCGTGCCGTCCCTGGTGTATGTCTTAGAGATTTCTACGTGGTACAAAATGTGTTAAATTGTTGTCTTTTGGTTGTTCGAGGAGGCACAGTGTGTCTACCTACGCTTCCATCTTGGCCGGAAGTCTATTTTTATGTAAAAATGTTTTATATAAAAATGCCACACACTTTGTTGTTTATATTTTCCAGCTTCAGAAGAGAAGTGGAAGTCAGTTTATAATGCCTTTCTAATTATTTGAATTCATACTTCAGATGCATAGGAAAGCAACTTCTTTTTTTTTTTAATGACTTTATTGTTGTTCAATTACAGTTGTCTGCATTTTCTTCCCACCCCAGCCAAACCCACCTTCCTTCCTTGCTTCCACCCTCCCCCTTGGTTCTGTCCATGTGTCCTTTATAGTAGTTCCTGAAAACCCTTCTCCCCACTGTTCCCTGCCCCCTCCCTCTGGCTATTGTTAGATGGTTCTTAATTTCAATGTCTCTGGTTATATTTTGCTTGCTTTTTTCTTTTGTTGATTATGGAAAGCTACTTCTTTCATATAAAGAAGGAGTAATACAGATTTGTAAGTAATAAATAAAAGGGAAGTGTTTTGTCACTTTCACACACACACACACAAATCCAACAGATACATAATTTAGGCAATAGGTTGAAATAGGAGATATGGTGATTATAGGGAAGGTTTTGTGAAAGTTCTTTTTCTTTTTTAAGTCTGTGGCTGTTATTGAGAACTGAATAAATACTCTTCTTTAGGAGACTTAATTCAGGATGTATTTGGAAAATGACTGATTTCTGTAATAATTTGAACAGGCAGTTCCTTTTGAAGCCACTCAACACTGCTGTTACAGTGGAAAAGCAGTCATAGGCAATACATAAATGAGTGTTCTACCTTATATTATTGGTGGTTTTAAAAATATATGTATTTTATCGATTATGCTATTGCAGTTGTCACATCTTCTCCCGTTTATTCCCCTCTGCCCTGCACCCCCCTCCCATCAGAATTGCCTCCCCCTTATTTCATGTCCATGGGTCATACATATAAGTCCTTTGAACTCTCCATTTCCTATATTATTCTTAACCTACCCCTGTCTGTGGAAGACCCCGTCCCACAGTGTCCCCCGGAGTCAAGGATGAAATGAGGCTACCAATGGAAGATCTGCTTGGGGAGAAAAGCATGGCCAATCTCTCAGAGGAGAAGAGCCCTGAGGTCCTTTCCCCTGCGGCTTTTTTTATGGAGAATGGTATGTTCAGGGGTATACAGTATACATGAAAAGCTCATCAATAAACATCTAATGGCCATAGTTACAGAAAACAGATATTATCTATAGATAACAATTGAGGAAACAGAGAGATCTGCCTCAGGTCAGGATCTGTTAGAGGTGCTGATGTCAGAGGGTCCTTAGTGGTTCATGAGATTAGGAGTTTACTCCTTCTGCTTTGGATTTAGATATCTGATTCAAGGCAATGGGTATACAAAGCAAAGCAAGCTTCAAGGGGTATAACGCATCATTTAGGCCTGATTTCCCGTGGGAACCCTCAGTGCTAGTATGGGGTCATGCCTGCCTCCCAGCATTCTCAGCATTCTGGTCAGGACTTACTGACTCTTATTCAAGGCCTGGCTTGTGTGGGGCCACAATTCCTGATATCACACAAAGTGGTCCTCAATACCTGTCTATTTTGTACCTACCATTTATACTTTCTATTCCTTGGACCTTTTCCCTCATTGTCCTCCATCACCCTCCCTACTGATAACCCTCCATGTGATCTCCATTTCTGTGATTCCGTTCCTGTTCTAGTTGTTTGTTTAGTTTCTTTTTGTTTTTCTTTCAGGTTCAGTTGTGGTAGTCGGGAATTTGTTGTCATCTTACTGTTCATATTTTTTATCATATTTTTCTTGGATAAGTCCCTTTAACATTTCATATAATAAGGGCTTGGTGATGAGGAACTCCTTTAACTTGACCTTATCTGGGAAGCACTTTATCTGCCCTTCCATTCTAAATGAAAGCTTTGCTGGATAGAGTAATCTTGGATGTAGGTCCTTGCCTTTCATGACTTGGAATACTTCTTTCCAGCCCCTTTTTGTCTTCAAGGTTCCTTTTGAGAAATCAGCTGATAGCTTTATGGGTATTCCTTTGTAGGTAACTGTCTCCTTCTCTCTTGCTATTAAGATTCTCTCCTCTTTAATCTTGGGTAATATAATTATTATTTTTAAAAAATATTTTATTTATTTTTAGAGAGGGGAAGGGAGAGAGAAATAGAGGGAAACGTCAATGTATGGTTGCCTACTAGGAACCTGGCCCTCAACCCAGGCATGACCCTGATTAGGAATTGAACAAGCGACTGTTTGGTTCACAGGCCGGCACTCAATCCACAGAGCCACACCAGCCAGGGCTTGGGTAATGTGCCTTGTTGTGTGCTTCTTTTGGGTCTAATTGCTTTGGGACTCTCTGAACTTCTGGACTTCCTGGAAGTCTATTTCCTTTGCCAGAATGGGGAAGTTCTCCTCCATTGTTTGTTCAAATAAGTTTTCAATTGGTTGCTCTTCTTCTCCTTCTGGCACCCCTATGATTCGGATTTTGGAAAGTTTAAACTTGTCCTGGAGGTTCCTGAGCCTCTCCTCATTTTTTTTGAATTCTTGTCTCTTCATTCTGTTCTGGTTGAATGTTTATTTCTTCCTTCTGATCTGAATTGTTGACTTCAGCCCTGGCTTCTTTTCTGTCATTGTTGGTTTCCTGTATATTTTTCTTTATTTCACTTTACATAGCCTTCACTTTTTCCTCTATTTTGTGACCATACTCAACCATTTCTGTAAGTATCCTGATTACCAATGTTTTGAACTGTGCATCTGATAAACTGGCTATCTCTTCGTTGCTTAGTTCTATTTTTGGAGCTTTGATCTGTTCTTTCATATGTTTTTGTCTCTGTGGGCCTGTTACGTTGTAAGGGGCAAAGCCTTACGTATTGGCCAGGGTGGGGCAGCCCATGTCACTGCATTTTAGCGCTGTATATGAGGCAGGCATCAGAGAAGGAATGATGACGTTTGCTCAGCTCTTGGCTGGCTTTCAGTCACTTCCCTTGCTACCAAGAAGCGAATTGGGCCCTTCTGGTGATGATTCCTGGGTGGGTTGGTATATGTACGTACTAGGACCCTGTGGGTCTCTCCAGTGAACTCTCCTGTGAGGCTGAGAGTTTCTCCCGCCCCCACAACCTCCACAAACTTTTATAGTCAGAGGTTTTTAAGCTTTATTTCCCTTGTTGGACCCTGGGTTGCATGGTCTGTCTCACTCCGCAGTTGTTCCTCCTGGTTTATCCACATGCAAATACTGTACTGCCCGGTCCTCCACCTGCCGCCTTGCTTCCAGTCCTCACCACCTTGGCTACCTGTGCCCGCCCCTCCTACCAGTCTGAACGCATGTTTTTTCTGTAACTCCTTGGTTGTTGGACTTCTACACAGTTTGATTTTCTGGCAGTTCTAGTTATTTTTTGTTTTTAAATTTTTTGTTGTCTTTCTTTTGTTTGTGTGAGGAGGCAAATTTTATCTACTTGTGCCTCCATCTTGGTCGGAAGACTTTGGTGGTTTTTAAAGAATGTTTATTGAGGTATAATTCACATATAGTAAAATTCAGTGCATTTTGCCAAGCACATTTGGTTGTGTAACCACCACAATTGAGGTATAAAACATTTCTATCACCTCAAAAAATTCTTTTGTGCCCCTTTTAGTCACTGGTCCCCTGCCCCAGAGCCTGGTAAACACATCTGTTTTCTATCTCTATTAGTTTTGCCTTTTCCAAAATGGCATATGAATGGAATTAGTAAATAGTTTGTGCCTCTTGAGTCTGGTTTCTTTCACTTACATAATACACTTGAGGTTCATCACATTGTAGCATGAATCAGTAGTTTGTTCTTTGTAATTGCTGGATATCATAAATCATTTTTATTACTGTTTATGTCTATACTTCTCTGTGTTACTACTACTTTATCTTTATTTCTGATGTTGAGACATTCTCACCTAGATTATCAACACTAGCTTTCTAAGCTTTTCTCCTTTTTCCAGCCTGGCTTTTGCCCATTGTGTCCTTCCAACACTGAATTTTGTTCTTTCTAATAGCCACTGCTGCTGCTGCTGCTGCTTCCTTCATCCTTCTCCTTCAATTTATTTAAACAAAAAAAAGTCCACCTGTTTTCTCCCACCCCCATTTCCCACCTCTCGTAACCCTCAGTCTATTCTGTATCTATAAGCTTGGTTTACTTATTATTTATTTATTTATTTATTTATTTATTTATTTAGATTCCATAGATAAGATGCATATGGTATTTGTCTTTCTCTGACTTAATTCACTTAGCATAATGCCCTTGCAGTCCATGAATGGTATCTCAAGACAATATACCATTCTTTCTTATGGCTGAATAATATTCTATATGTATATATGTATAGAATACTATTTACATACATATCTATTACATCTTTATCTAGTCCATTGATGGACACTTAAGCTATTTTCATATTTTGGCTTTTATAAATGATGCTCAATGAACTTTTCAAGTTAGAGTTTTGGTTTTCTTCTGTTAAATTGCCAGAAGTGGGATTGCTGGATTATATGGTAGTTCCATTTTTAATATTTTGAGGACCCTCCATAATATTTTCCATATTGGCTACAACTATTTTCATTCCCACCAACAGTTCAAAAAGGTTCCCTTTTCTCCACATCCTCACCAACTCTTGTTATTTCTAGTCTTTTCGATAATAGCCATTCTAACAGGTGTGAAGGTGTGAAGTAATGTCCCATGTGGTTTTAATTTACATTTCCCTGATGATTAATGATGTGGAGCACCTTTTCTTGTGCCAGTTAGCCGTCTATATGTCTTCTTTGGGAAAACATCTATTCAGATACAATTTTTTAATCATATGTTTATTTTTTGCTGTTGTTTGCTAATTTTGAGTTGCACAAAATTTTATATACTTTGGGCATTAGCCCTTTATCATATATATGATTTGCAAGTATTTTCCCGTTCATTAGGTCACCTTTTCATTTTCTTAATGGTTTCCTTTGCTGGGCAGAAGCTTTTTAGTATGTTGCCTTCGCACTTTTTTTTGCTTTTGTTGCCTTTGTTGTTGGTGTCAGATTCAAAAACCATTGCCAAGAACTGTGTCAAGGAGCTTACTGCCTACTTTTTATTCTAGGAGTTTTATGGTTTCAGGGCTTGACAATTAAGTTTTTAAATCTATTTTGAGTTAATTTTTGTGTATGGTGTAACATAGTGGTCCAGATTCATTCTTTGGGATGCACTGTCCAATTTTCCCAACAGTATTTATTGAAGAGAATGTCCTTTCCCCATTGTATATTCTTGGCTCCTTTGTCATAGGTTAGTTGACCATATAGGCATGGAATTATTTCTGGGCTTTATTCTGTTCCATTGATTTATGTGTCCATCTTTATGCCAATACCATACTGTTTTAATTACGATAGCTTACAATATAGTTTGAAATCAGGGAATGTGATACCTCCAGCTTTGTTCTTTCTCAAGACCACTCTGGTTATTCTGGGTGTTTTATGGTTTCATACAAATTTTAGGATTCTTTGTTATAATTCTGTGACAAATGCCATTGGAATTCTGATAGGGACTGCACTGAATTTGTAGGTTGTTTTGGTGATATGGACATTTTAACAATATTAATTCTTCCATTCCATGAGCATGGAATATCTTTCCATTTGTTTGTTTCTTCTTCAATTTCTGCCTTTAATATCTTATAGTTTCCAATATACAGGTCTTTCACTTCCTTGGGTAACTTTATCTGACTTATTTTATTCTTTTTCATACAATTTTAAACAGGGTCATTTTCTTAATTTTTTGAATAGTTCATTATTAGTGTATAGAAATACAATAGATTTTTGTGTATTGATTTTTGTATACTTTACTGAATTTGTCTATTAGTTTTAACAGTGTTTTGATGGAGTCTTTAGATTTTTCTACATATAGTAAAATTCATGTTCAAATAGTGACTGTTTTACTTCTTCATTTCCAATTTGGATGCCTTTATTTCTTTTTCTTGCCTAATTGCTTTGGCTAAGACATCTAATACTGTGTTGAATAAAACTGGTAGGAGTGGTAATCCTTGTCTTGTTCCTATCTTTTTTTTTCAACAATTTTTTAAATATATTTTATTGATTATGCTATTACTGTTGTCCCATTTTTCCCCCTTTATTCCCCTCCGCCCCACACCAACCCCCACGTTCCCTCCCGCCCTTTAGTTCTTGTCCATGGGTCATATGCATGAGTTCTTTGGCTTCTACATTTCCTATACTATTCTTAACCTGCCCCTGTCTGTTTTCTACCTTCCATTTATGCTACTTATTCTCTGTACCTTTTCCCCCTCTCTCCCTCTCCCACTCTCCTGTTGATAACCCTCCATGTCTTATATAAATCCCTTTAATATTTCATATAATAAAGGCTGGGTGATGATGAACTCCTTGAACTTTACCTTATCTGGGAAGCACTTTATCTGCCCTTCCATTCTAAATAAAAGTTTTGCTGGATAGAGTAATCTTGGATGTAGGTCCTTGCCTTTCATGGTTTGATATACTTTTTTCCAGCCCCTTCTTGCCTGCAAGGTCTCTTTTGAGAAATCAGCTGACAGTCTTATGGGAACTCCTTTGTATGTAACTGTCCCCTTTTCTTTTGCTGCTTCTAGGATTCCCTCCTTATTTTTGATCTTGGGTAATGTAATTATGATGTGCCTTGGTGTGTTCCTTTTTGGGTCCAACTTCTTTGGGACTCTCTGAGCTTCCTGGACATCCTGGAAGTCTATTTCCTTTGCCAGATTGGGGAAGTTCTCTTTCATTATTTGTTCAAATAAGTTTTCAATTTGTTGCTCTTCTTCTTCTCTTTCTGATACCCCTTTAATTCAGATGTTGGAATGTTTAAAGATGTCCCAGAGATTCTTAAGCCTCTCCTCGTTTTTTTGAATTCTTGTTTCTTCATTCTTTTCTAGTTTAATGTTTCTTTCTTTCTTCCTTCTGGTCCACACCATTGATTTGAGTCTCAGTTTCCTTCCCATCTTTATTTGTTCCTTGTACATTTCCCCTTATTTCACTTAGCATAGCCTTCATTTTTTCATTTAATTTGTGACCAAATTCAACCAATTCTGTGAACATCCTGATTACCAATGTTTTGAACTGTGCATCTGATAGGTTGGCTATCTTTTTGTGGCTTAGTTGTATTTTTTCTGGGGTTTTCGTCTGCTCTTTCATTTGGGCCATTTTTTTTTT
>PVJI01029448.1:0-15288 GCA_004026765.1 Micronycteris hirsuta
TGGCTATCCTGGTATAACCTCTCACAGAAACTCAGAAGGCCAAATCTTACAAACTGTGAGAACTAAGAGGAATTAGTGAGGAGCGTGTCAAAAGTTACAATATCTCATTAATTTTGGAATTTTTGTACCATGCCTATTGTTGATTTTCTACAAACTTCTTGACATTTCATGTTAAAACATAGCATTTGTATTTTTTCTTAAACACCATGAAGCCAGTTGATAACTAAATATTTTCCCAGTTTAGAATTTTACTAGTATAGTATCCTTTAAAAATAAAAACCAATACGTGGTCTTAGGACCACCAAAAATTTCCCGTTTTCACAGGAAAACTAAAGGTTATAAAATGCTTCCATGACTGCTTCCTGAGGCTACTGAATGAGAATCATAATTACCTTTTAAATTATCGTACAGTATGAAATTCTTGAACTTCAGGATCATTGGATCTTTTGTTGTTTACTTACTCTCATTTCTTTTCTTTTTAAGATATTAGCAACAACTTTGCCTACGTGTGATGTGTATTTGCAGCAGCAAGGAAATGATTTCATAATTGACAAGGGAAATATAGTACTGAAGAGAAATCAGAAACAGAGCATGCATGCTGATGAGCAGAGTGAGGTAAGCCATCTCTTCATGGCCGTGGTCTGTCAGGCCATGAACAAGTCACCCAAGTGACGCACTGAGGACTGTGCCTGGCCCGCGGAACCACTCAGTCAGTGTAGGGCCTTACTACCCTCCAGAGCAGAATGGAGGAAGGAAGGGGCAAGCTCCAAGTAATTAGAGCCCCTATTACTTTTCACAACAAGAATTTCTGGAATGCTGGATTCCAACGAGTTGGAGAGTCAGGTACTGTGAATGCAAAATTTCTTGCCATTTTAGCAAGAAAAGGCACTGTGCTGGAGAATGGCTCTCCTCCTAGTTGGAGAAAAGAAAAAAAATGCTGCTGTCCCTGGGGACAGCCCTTGGCTGTGCCCTTGATTCTGAGGTGGTTGTAATGGGTCGGTGCAGGTGCGAGGGCCAGGACAATGCCACCTCTCAGGGCTCTGCCTCCAGTGGCTTCAGAAGCCTGGAGGAGACTCAGGACCTTACAGCCAGCCAACTATCAAATTCACTCAGAGTCGGGACTGCTTTAGGCCCATGTGTGTGTTTCTTCATTCATTCACTGCACTGGGGTCTTTCCTGAGAGACCCTGGTGCATGTGTGTGAATGGGCACATTGGAAAAGCAAACGCAAACATATGGCTGTGTTGCTTACCAACCTAGCACCTGAAACTGTTCATTTCATATAAAAGACCTTTTTCTTCTTGTTGTTGTTATAAGACAATTTAAGTGAGTGAAATAGTTGAATGAGAGACAACAGAAATATTTAGCCTCGGAAGCTGTCCTTAAGCTTGTTGTTGGGAAATAAGCATATACACTAATGTGTGGCAGGTGGGCCAAGCCCGTGGAAGAGGTGCGTATGCATGGTGTGGACCTCGGGGTGGGGAGAGCTACCTCTGGCCGACAGGGTCAGCACAGGCTTTGTGGGGGTGTGCCTCCCGCGGCATCGTGCACACCAGTCCTGGTGGCTTTGCTCTCCCTCCTGCTTCTCTTGCTACCCACCTGCCCACGAAGCCTTCTCCGGCTCTCCATCTGAAGTCCGCCTAACGAGAAGTCCACCTGAATGTGCTCCCGTGGCACAGATCAGTCAGCCTCAAATTTTTCCGTGTGTAAGAATAACCCCGGGGTCCGTTTCAAATACGTGTTGTAGGCCCTTCCCCTTGGGATGCTGAATCGGGGAATCTGAGACTGGTCAGGAAATACACGTTTGCCAAGCACCCCGGGGCGATTCTGGTACAATGGCCCATGACTGCACTATGAGAAGTGCCACTCGAAGCCTTCACAAGACGCTCTCCGAACCCTTGCCCGAAGTGACCGCCTCTGTATTACTGATTTGCAGACCTTCTCCTGATTCCTTAAGACGCAATTCAGACTTATCATTCTCTTAGATTCCCTACCCTGACATCTGGACACAATTAATTGCTTTCGTCTCTAGTGTCCCATAGATCAGTAGTTTTCAAACTGTAGGTCATGCCTATTAGTAAGTAGATGATAAGATCGTTGGACAGGGTCAGCTTAGCACAACAGAAGAATACAAAAGAAGAGCATATTTTTTGGTGAAACTTTTGTTTCATTTTATATAAATGTGTGTGTGCGTGTACATGCTGATTAGGCTGGGTTCCCTAGAAGCAGAGATTACAACAGAGATTTCAGTGGACAAGCTTTATTGAGGAGCACTCATCAAGAGAAACCTGTGAGGAAGGGAGGGCAGTGGGCTGGCCAGGCAGAAAGGAAGGCAAGGATCGAGTCTGGTGCAAGTCCAGCCTGGGCCCACCCCCATGGAAACTCAGAAGCATTCATTGGCACGACAGAGCTCTCCTTCCTCCAGGCCCAATGGCCTGCCTGCTACATTCTCATATCAGTCAGTCATGACCCTGGGCTGCCAGGGTAGATGCAGGCAACCTCCTCAGTCAGGGGCAATTCTCAAGAGAAGGGAGCAGCGGTGAGCGAGAGCCACCAGCAGTAACAGGAACTGGTGACTGGATAGAACGGCATCAACTAAAGTCCACTCCTTGGTTGCTCAGACCCACATACAGGGCCCCTTGTTAAGGAAAAATTAAGGAAAATTAAGGAAAAGGGCCATTGAAGGTAGTAAAATATAAAGATTAATTTTCTTCCACAGTCTTTCTCTTGTCTAAGTGCTTTTTGCTTGCTATTTAATGTTGTTCTAACTAAAGAAATATTAAAAATTTAAATTATTATCATGAGTCATACTATTCATCTTTATAGTATGTAATACCAATTTTATCTGCAAAAATAAGGGAATTTAACTCATATGTATCATCACCGAAATTACACAATTTGTGGTTTGCAGTTATAGATGCTTTTGTATTTTGTTCTGCCCAGAACAATGGGAGTGCTACCCAAAACTGACTCACTTCTTTATGTGTTCTACCAACACTCTGTACCTTCGGCTTACTGATGAGCAAGGAAGGACTGAAAGTGCAAGAGACTATGAGTTGCTCTAACTTTCTCCTTCCTTCTAGCCATCATTTTCAGTGTAAGTTGTTGGCTTATACAGAGAAATAAAATGAATAATGTGTTTCTTGGAATGCCTTCACACTTTCACGTTCTGGCTGGAAGAGAAAGCTTGGCTCCTTGGAACTGTTGGTGCCCCTATTTACTCAATTATAGATGTAACACACCTTTTTTGTACTCACTCTCAGTCTTACTGAATGCCGGTGCATAGTAGGTCCACTTGAATCCTATCCTCATGGGCATCACAGGCACTGTATGTGAGTGGGGCAGCAAGGAAGCAGACACACATTGTGCTTATCTCGTAGGCTCATGTGCATGCACCATCGTCCTAAGGGACTCCACTTACAAGACAACTTCAAAGATAAGATTATTTTTAGATGGTGACAGAAGAGCATCATGCCAGGCATGGGCTTTTTGAGTGTGGGGTCCTGTGCGACTCCACAGGCTGCATGCCCGTGAGGCTGACCCTGCCCATTCGCTTCTTTGTTAAGTTCACTCCTTGCAGACACAGCTTCTCCATGGTCACAATTCCTGGGGAAGTTTACAAAAGTAGATCAGCCTCCCGCTGCTCCAGTGGGTCCTAAGGTTGTAACTGATACTCACTATCTCCCTCCCTCCTTGCCACCCATTCTAGATTCCCCTAATCCTCAACCAGCACTTCTTCGGTGGATGATCTAGACCCTCATCTTCCAGGGTCTGAGCCCCAGGTTACCATGCCTTCATCAAGCCACATGTACGGGACCTCCGAAGGTGCCTCAGTGGCTCACCTCAGCTACCATACATATTCCTTGTGTCCGCATTACACAGCAACAGCTCTACCCGTTGTGGGGATTCCTTCCACGCCTGCTGGTCTATAGGCATCAGGAGCCCAGGTGACCATGCAGAAGCCATAGCTTTAAGGTTGTGGAATTCTTTGTCCCTGCCCAAGAATCAAGACATCTAGACCCACAGAGCCTAATGTTGCCAGGACAAGAAGCCCAAATTCTCACGGTCACTGGGAGTGATGATGAGCTTTGCTACCCCTCCTTGGTTCCTAAACCCATGTTTTCTCCCTTTTGATGACACAGCCATTGGTTCAAATAGTAACTAACATTCTAAAGAACACTGCCCCATTTCACAGGGTGCCATTTCCAAGCTAGTAAAGCTGATGCGCCTTTAAGGGACCCCATACCACTGCCATCGCAGGCCACCATCTTCTGGATGCCATGGTTTGTGCAGGAACAGTGGCTCCCAAAGTCAGATACCCCTCCTACACTTCTTCTGCTGTCAGTCAGGCCCCTCGCGCCCAGGAAATATTATGTTTTCCCACACTGGTCAGTCAGATACTCTGCGAGCCCTCAGAGAGTGGTGCTGACAAAGGCCATGGAGCGTCTGATTCTTACTGTGGGAGACCACATAACATCACCTGGGACCGAGGGGCCACTTCATTACCCTCCAATACAAGGGATCTGTGTACTATTAGGCAGAATATCTGGGTGGTCCAGATCCTTTTGAGCTATGTGGCTACAGAGAGTGGGAGAATTAACAGCCTTGGGGCAGAACTGAATATACACTACAACCCATCCCAAGTCAATATAAATTGCTTCTGTTCCTTCTTCTTCCTGAGGATGAGAAGAACACATTTTACATTTCAATGGCTGCATATCATGGACCAGCATGGTGTTACTCTACTCTGATACAGATACTCCATGTAGGGGGAAATGATCATTGTGTAGTTCAGTAAACACAGGGAATCCACTGTGAAAATGACCTGGGCCAAGACTCCATTGATTGCCTGAGCCTTATATGCCTCTATTCTAATAGGGGGACCATGGCGGTACTTTGGGTACCTGATCATCAGCATCAGCTCTGATTCTATATCCACCAACCCTTGGGAAAATCTAGATTATTTTCTCACCAATAGCCTGAAGTAAATAACCATAGATCTCTTTGGGAAATAAGTGAGAGAATCACACTTAGCATGCTGTTGAAGAGTCTTTCCTCATGGGGCCTGGACTCTCAGTCACTGGGTTCAGTGTCTGAGAAGTGGCTCAGGTCTAGCACTTTGGAAAGGATCATGGATTTCCCTTAGAGCAGCTGACGGTATCCTTCTGCTAATTCATTCTTGATCACTTTGATTATGGATATTAAGCAGTACTTTTGTTGATTGCTCACCTATCTTGCTCCGAGGAGCACCATGTTCTGTTCATCATCTCCACAGAGGATTCCCGTGAGTCAGGCGCCCTTGTCTCCTATTCCAACCTTGCTGCCTGTATAATTATACCCATCTTGCTTTTGAGAATTAAGTGTTATCCAGCCTTTGATGGTCTGAGGTCCTCTTCTCCACTGTGATACAAAGCAGCTTAGTTTCATACCGGTTTGTACTAGCAGGCTATGGAGGATCCCCAATGCTAGCAGGCTATGGAGGAAACCCAATGCTAGCAGGCTATGGAGGAAACCCAATGCTAGCAGGCTATGGAGGATGCCCAATGCTAGCAGGCTATGGAGGAAACCCAATGCTAGCAGGCTATGGAGGAAACCCAATGCTAGCAGGCTATGGAGGATCCCCAATGCTAGCAGGCTATGGAGGAAACCCAATGCTAGCAGGCTATGGAGGAAACCCAATGCTAGCAGGCTATGGAGGATCCCCAATGCTAGCAGGCTATGGAGGATACCCAATGCTAGCAGGCTATGGAGGAAACCCAATGCTAGCAGGGTATGGAGGATACCCAACGCTCTGCTTCTCAGGGATGCCGGTGCCCCTCTCACCAGCTCGCTCCTTGCTGTCTTGGTAAATGGGATGTCGTCCAGATCTCCCCCAAAACATAGTCAGTAGGCAGGTTTTCCAGTCTTGTATCTTAGATCCATTCTAGCATGCCTGCTTCTTTGAGTCTTATAGGCCCTCCTCCACAGCCTGCTACAGCAGTTCTGGCACCTCTTCATTAGTCTGGGCTACAGGTTTTTGCCAAGCTTCTAAGAGCTACTCCAGCAACACACTAGATCAGTCTCCCACGGCTCCAGGGCCCTTGCCAGAGTGTTAAATCATGAATCACCGGTGACCCCCAAATCAACCAACTCTCCTTCCCCAGTTTCATATTCTGCCCCTTGGTCTAGTATCATCAGGATTCATATCCAGCCATCCTTTCCCAGTTGCTCCTAGTACATGTTAACCAGGTCCCTCTCAAAGATCCAGCACTTTCCCAGTCAGATCATGCTGAAACTTGGCCCTAATTATCAGGCAAGTGGTCAGAGGAGTAGTACAGGCAGATCCTGAGGAAGATATACATCTTGTTTAAGACACCTGTAATCATTTAAGATTTTTGCATTGTCTTCAGACATGTCAGGAATGGAGTAGGAGTGCCTTCATTTTCTAATAAGAATAAGTGCATTACTTCTATAGTCCAAGAGTGTTCTGGAGAGCCTTAGGGTTCAAGGTTCTCTCATGTACCATTCATGTCTCAAGACCACATGGCTTCCCCGTGAAGGGCCTAACTTTGGCAGAGATGACTTTCCTAAGCTGAGAATTCAGTCTTCTCTGAAGTTCTACAGCACTTCCAGCTAAGTCTTGTGCCTGGTCTTTATCTCTTCCCTCCTCTAGCTAAAGGAGATGAAAACCTCTTTAAATGCCACCAAGGAGGCCCTCTGATTCTCGCAGTGCTCGAAATGGGTGACCGACTGCCTTGAGCTTGTCGTGTTCTTTCACCACAGCGTCAGCGGCCCCCACAGCAGCCACCCGTCTCCGTGGCCCTTACAATTCCTGTCCCCATCGCTCAGTGCCAGAGTGCCACTCACACTGGGGCCTCCCCTCCGCTTTATGCTGCCTCAGTTCTCCTCAGGTGACAGTTTTAGCAGCCGTTCTGCTACCGCACCCCAGGGCTCATCAGGGTTTCTCGTCGCCAGCTGAACAGTAAAGGAGCCCCCTCCGGAAACGCATCTTAGAGTCTACTTTTAGGTAAACTGGTACTAACCCTCTCAGGTCAGGTGCCATGGAAAGAGAGCCTAAGACTGGATTCAGGTGCGTGTGATTTATTAAGGAGGTGTTTTTCAGGAAAACTCTTTAAGAGAGTGAAGAAAACAAGATAGAGAAGAGGAAAGAGTAGATGTTTTCTCAGATAAAACAAACCTTGGCTTGAACCGCAGGGACCTCAGAAGTATAAACCGCAGGCAAAGCTGCCCTGCCCCTTGAGACAATCGGGCTAGCCTTTGGCTATGAGCTGCCTTGGAGGGTAAAGGCGGGCAGGAGAGGGGAAGGAGGGAGCATGGAGGGCAACTCTCCAGAGAAGTGGGGCGACACACACACAACTGGGTGCCGGGCACACCAACCAGGTAAAGAAGGTCCCGGAGAGGCACCTACAGCATCTGCAATGATGAGAGTATTTGAAAACATTGCAGATAGATGAGTGAGTTTACATAAACCAGTGCCTACGGAAGCCTGGGGATACAGTTTTTTATTCACATTTCTGTCTCCAATGCAAGGTTCTAAACTGCTCTCTGGCAGGGACTCTGGCCTATTCGTCTTTGCCTTCCTAAATCAGAGGACATTGAATTGTTACTAAATAAACATTTACCACATGAAGAGCAGTTTGGGGTAGATCACAGAGCAATTTGAACTCCAGGCTAAGTAATTTGGGTGTGATTCTGTTGGCAGTTAGAAAGAGTTTGAAATCTTTTGGCATTGAGCAATGTGTAATGTGTATTGGATTTGGGAGAGAATAGAGGGAACAGCCAAGAGACTGTTAACAGCAATACAGGCAAAAGCACCAAGAGGCAGAATTCCCATGGAGGCTGTGAGAATGGAGAGGCAGATGCAAAAGCCATTAAAGAAAAATTATCTATGGGGACCAGATGGCTCTGGGCAAACATCTAGTTCAGAGCTTTTCAGGGATGCTGATCAATCAAGTGAGTTAGTTTTGTACTTATCTGCCCCCAAGCAGATAGAAGACAATTTCTCATGTTTGCATGGAAGAAGTATCTAAATATTAAATCCATATGGGTTTTCTCATTGTCATCATGCACATTTAGGCAAAATCCATGAAGTAGGCATGGGAATCTTTTCTTTCTCTCCATATTTTGGCCAGGATCCTACAGTTATATCTGAGAAAACCCAAGGTCATCAGTGTGGAATTTGCTCAATTCATTAGCACACGCAATACTTAAAATTAAGGTGGTTTCCAGTGTCGTTGCTTTCAAATTAATCATTCTATACATAACAAATATTTCAAAGCTGCAGATTGAGCACATTATTCTTGGCTATATTCTGGACTGTATCCTGAGTGGAATATTTTATCCATGACTCAGATGGATCATATACCCATCAGGAAATATGTGGGTTTCTTTTATTTTTTTCTGAACTCTTCCAGGGCTTGACTGTAGGGAAAGCTATATATAACACATTTCTCTCCTATTTTAGGGCTCGGTGACTTTCGGCCAGGTGCCTGCTGTTCACATCATCTTCCGAGAGCCGGTTCCTGGGACGCCCGTTACCTGGACTGGACCTGGATTTGCCAGGGTTCTCCCTGGGTCTGGCTTAAGATTCGCTGTCAAAAACATTCCCTCTCCCATGAATTTCACCGTGGCCATTCGCTATGAAACTCAGGTATACTAAGTCCAATGTCTCTGGTGGTGAAAATCTCAAATACATTCTCGCACTAAGTGTTTCCATCCCAGTCTTGCTAGATATGTTTATCATAAAATGATTTGCAAAAAATAGAACATCTGGAGAACATTATACACCAAAGGGTTTCCTAAAGATATTAAAGCAACATAGTGAGCCATATGTACACATTCTTTATTCCAGGGAGAGAAGCTCAAGTTGGAGTTATATATTTAAGGCACTAGGTCTAAGGAAGTGGTGATGGAATGTTTGTAGAAGAATAATAAATAACTAAAATAACAGAAATCCTGCTCTCCTGATACTTTTTTTCTAAAAATTTAATAAACTAACATGTGCAGAGATTCAGACTCAAGGGATGCAGAAGAGGGATGTATTTGCATTTGGATTTTCTCTGAAACAAGAGAAAAACTAAAAGGCAGGCTGCTTCTCTTGCCTCCCACTGCCATGTTACTCTTCCCCCACCTTTTGAGAAATAGCTAAGACAGAATAGAAAACAAATTAGAAAAACACTTGATCTAGAGCAATAGTTCTTAACTTTTTCTTTGGTAACCTGAAACCCCACAGACCATCTCCCCTGAAAGGGTGTTTTCTTTGGCTTGGTGGGGTAGGTGGTCCCACATTCCCTCTGCAAATGCTCACTGTGTGTTAAATGGCCAGAGCTGCTGACCCATTGTGAAACTCTTGATATGACATAATTCTGTATTTCCCACTTGCAAATGAAAGCCAGGAGATTTCAGTGGACTGTGACCTGGTGAGTATGACAAAAAAGTTGTTAAAAATATATACATATAAATTTTTCCATAGAGAGGACGCATCTCTAACAGCTTTGAAAAGCTTTTTGAGGCCTGGCTGGTGTGGCTCAATAGACTGAGTTCAGGCCTGGGAACCAAAGGGTCACTGGTTCGATTCCCAGTCAGAACACATGCCTGGGTTGCAGGCCAGGTCCCTGGTCGGGGACATGTGAGAGGCAACCACACATTGATGTTTCTCTTCTTCCCTTTCTCTCTCCCTTCCCCTCTCTCTAAAAATAAATAAATAAAGTCTTTAAAAACAAAAGCTTTTCCAAATTGTAAGGCTTTCAGAGTATAGCTAATAAGCATATACTATAAATATATGTGTATATATGTTTATACACATATAGATATATCTAGTAATATAATTATTAAATCATATAATGTATATATGTATATAATAATATTAAAAAAACACATATCCTCTTGTGAAGGATTCGTAATTTTCATTTTTGTTCTGTGATCCATGAACATGATGAACTAATCGATGCTTTAGGAGCGGAGGTGCCAGGAGTACCAGGGATTTCCAGGCCCGTGAACTACTCGTGTAGAGCTGTGGCCACAAACGGCCGTCCTCCACCTGGATGGCAATCCAGACACCAGAGAGTTGAGCCTGAGAGTAAACCTCTTAAGACTTTTTTCAATTCGAAAACTCTATTTCCAAGTGAGCTGTGGGTTGCAAGTTCAATTCCATGCACAAGTCATCGGGTATATATTTGTGTGTGCAAACCAGCTTCCCCCATCCTCACAGTGACGTGCTTTGACGTCGTGCCTTTCTAGTCTGCGGCTGACTGGGCTGTCCAGGTCGCGGTTGACCCCCCTGGAGGAAGCGAGCGCTGTCCACGCAAGACCCCTCGGCAGAAGCCTCCGTCCTTCGCCTTGCCAGCAGCCTCCAGGTGTGCTTGGGACCTATCCGCAAACACTGATGGTTTCTTAGAATTTTATTCATCTATCAATCATTTACAACTAGGAACTAAGTGGGAGAACAAATGTATTAAAGAAGACTAAAGAATGTTCCTTTCCTGTTCCTCCCATGGCCTTGAAATGTGAGAAAGTAAATGCTGCAAGAATAGGATTAAAATATTCAGCTTGAGTTATCTCATCTGAGAGTCTGTGAAATAAAAAGTTACTGATTTTTGAGGCAACTAATGTTTCCTCATTAGAGATTTGTGGCAAAATAAAACAGAAACTCTGATGATATTAGCACGATAGATACAATAAAGAACTTTCCCCACAGCAGTCCTGACAGCCCATGGCCGGTAGTTTCTAAGGCTTAGCTGTGGTGCAACCCATGGAAGAGGCATGGGGAGGGTCAGTGTGCAATTACCGTCCACCCAGCCCACCTGGACCGTGCCTCTGCCCCACAGGGGGACCCGCGTCAGCGCATAGGTGGGAGGCTGCCAACCACTGGGTCACTTCAGTTGTGTAACTGTACTTCAGTCACTGAATTTTTGCTTTATTTCTCTCAATACAGAATCACGCTGCTTCCCACACCCATCTGTTTAGAACCAGATGTACAATATTTCATAGATGTCTATTTTTCCCAGTCTTTGGAAGGAGGGTCCTACGCTCATTCACACATCCTTGTTGATTCTGTAAGTATCACAGAGCTTCGTGGGTATTTCCTTCTAAACTGTGCTCTATTATAATTCTACTTTTAGACTCTCTGGTGACATGTTTCTTGAGAAGTGTAAATGTATTTGTTTCATTATAAAAATCACCTATTCTCTATAAAAGTCACAATAATGATTGCAGATCTTATAGAATAGTATGTGCCAGTGCCGTTAATGGTTTGAAGTATCTTGCACATTCTATTATTTAGCCATAGAGAGTCAACAATTCTATAAGAAAGCCACTGTCATTATCCTCATTCATAGAGGACAGAACTGAGGCACAGGCTCACAGGTTCACAGAGCAGGTAGTGAGGAGTGTGGAATCTGAGTCAGACTGCCTGACTCCAGAGTCCCGGCTCTGAGCCACGGCAGCACACAGGCATTACAGTCCATTTAGGGAGAAATCCCACCACTTAAATTATCAGCACCTTGTAAGTTCCCATTTATTCATACTATGCTTTTATATTGTTGTAATCCAAGCACCCATACAATATGCATACAGACATTTCTCACTTCACATTATGTCATAAACATTTTCTCATCATATTTTTGTGGTATTAATTTTAGGAACTATGCACAGTATTTCTTTGCATGACTTTTTAAAATTTTATTTTTCAATTACAGTTTACAATCAATATTATTTTGTATTAGTTTCGGGTGTACAGCATGGTGGTTAGACAATCATAAGTTCCAGGGGTCTCCCCCGGTACTTCCAGCACCCACCTGGCACCACACCTAGTTATTACAACATTATTGACTGCATTCCCTACACTGTGCTTTACATCCCTGTACTTTATTCTGTAACTACCAGCTTGTGCTTCTTAGTACCTTCACGTTTTCACCCAGCCTCCCAAAGCCCCTCCTCTTCAGCATCCATCAGTCTGCCTGTGTCTATGAGTGTGTTTCAGTCTTGTTTTTTGTTTATTTTGAGTGACTTCTTTCAGCGTCTTTCCCCCACAGAGTTGGACCACAGATAGTCCTTCCAGCGGTCTCATTCTGCACAGCTTCAGACCCAGACTTGTCACTGGGCAGACTTTGGAATTGAGTAAATTTATATAATTTACCTATCTGTTCCCCTACTTGTGAAATACTAGTTGCTTCTGTTCTTCATTATGTACAGTTGGTGCATATTTTCAGTGTTTTAAAATATAGTCCTATTTACCCAAGGTTTTATGGCTCCTGCAATAACTTACCAAATTAATTTCTGAAAGCTATTCTGCAGTTAATTTTCAGGGTTATCAGTAATATGTGAAAGTAGCAGTTTCATCCCGTTCTCAGTACAATTGTATATAATTGTTTGGGATTTTTAAAGTAATTTTGCATCTAAGAATCAAATTGCTTTTTTAAAATTGTATTTTTAAATATTTGTGAGAATCTTCTAATAGCATGATTTAATTGGCAAACCACCACCTGCAAACTTTGTGGGGACACAGCCGTGTCCTTCTGCGTACGTGTCATCTGCAGCTGCTTTCAAGCTACAGAGGCACAGCCGAGTAGTTGTAACAGAGACCAAAAATATTTACCATCTGGCCTTTAATAGGATGTTTGTTGACCCCTGATTTAATTAGCCATGTGTCCATATTTTGTGAATTGTGTCTTCAAAGTTCAGTTTGTCACCATTGAACATTTTAAATTTATAACCCTAGAACTTCATTATTTCATCATCTACTATAGATTCAATATGAGGCAGGTATATATTGGATTTTATTCAACAAGGTAAGCTATTATAACATCAAAAAACACCTTTGTTTTAGGATTATTTTTACCAAAGGCAGATTGTAAGATTTAGCAAAAAATGGAAGGAAGGAAGGAAGGAAGGAAGGAAAGTTGGACAGAGGGAGGGAAGGAAGGATAAACAGAAACAGGATAGCGAATCACACTTTAATATGGTATAAATATTTCCCAAATGTTGCCCTTAATTGCATGAGACATACTTTCACTAAAAAATTTATTCATCGTTTCCCTGGAATTCAGTTTTAACTAGGCGATTTGTATTTTCTATGGCAATTTTATCAAAAGGTAGTGTAAAGCCTGCACCAGAGGGCCATATAATATCATGGGAAGGTTCTATCATATGACGGTAGAAATTAAGTAGAAAGTAGAAACAAACTCTTAAATGGGAAATTCAAACTATGATGATTTCCCTAGCTACACAATTTATATTCTCTTCTGAGGACCTTTAAATAGCACTGTGATCATGAACCAACAATTGAGTTACAAAGAAAGAAAATCATATCCAAGAGGTTTAGTTCAGGGACACAAAAACTAGAAGTTGGGAGCTCAGGCAGAATAAAGAAAGGGACAGGAGGAAAATAAGGAAGTCCTAAATCATGAAGGGAAATATAATAATAATAATAGTCATGAAACTCAAATTTATAAATGCCAACTTACTCCTCATTCTAAATCTATATCCCAAGTACTTCTAAACTTCATAAACTCCGGAGATTATCTCCCGATGCTGCATTAAACGCGTCCGTCCAAATCACCGTTCATCGCCCGTTCGCTGGGTGTGTGGGCAGGCGCTGCGCTGGCGCCTGCAGAGTGAAAGGTGGTTTCTGCCCCCTGAGAATTCTCATCCTGGTGCAGAAGAGAGCCATGTAAACGAAGCCATGGCAATGATGTTTGATAGCTACATGATACAAGTAGATAATTTGGAATTAACTTTAAAATGCATCTATTTTTGTTAAAAATATGTCTATCTGATCGGTTTTCAAGCAATCATTCTTTTATACAACTATGAAAGCACCAAAACCTGAATAAGAATTAAGAGAGTAAGCCGATCTTCGCAAGCTGTCAGACCCGTAGAAGAGGCCATACGTAGGTCCCTGCTTTAGGTCAGATTCCTCAGAAGCAGAAGCTGGGACAAGGACTCAGGGACCCAGATTGACTGAGGGCAGGCGGTGAGAGAAGAGGAAGGAGGGGAGTAAGAGAGGACAGGGAGGAGTGAAGCAAGGATGTGGTCTGCACTGAAGTGAAACTACAGCCGGATCCCACCGGCAGCTCAGGACCCAGAAATTACACCACAGGATTGGTGCCACCTGGAGGCAAAGTCACAGGCCTGTGTGTGCCCAAGTCATTGGCTACAGGCTCAGCACCTCATCCCCCAGTGAGTGCATTAACTCCTGGACAAGGTGACGTGACGCACTCCAGTTTTCTGGAGAAGGGGGCAGCTGGGAGCTTCTGGCAGCCAGTGCCACAGTAGCTGGCAGGCGGGAAGATCTGATCAGGGCACCATGTCCCCTATAGCACCTGACCAAGGATGTCTAGTAGGAGAAAATCATTACACATTTTATGATTACAGACTAGTACGGTTGTTTCCACACCAACGATTTTGCTGCTTTGGGAAGATACTTGACTATTTGGGACTTGGTCCTTGCAAAGCTTACTCTTTTCTGCAGCCAGATTAACATTTTCATCTAAAACTAAGATGAATTACTTAGAAGACCAGATGAAAGTTCTACTCATCCCTGGATGCCCCTTCTGCATAATTTTTTTTTGTTGGCAGTATACTGAGACAGTCAAATTTTTTTTCAGTTTTCCTGATTACAAGATACATGCTCTCATAAAAGTGTGTTTAGCCCTGACTGGTATGGCTCAGTTCTTTGGGCATCATCCCACAAAGCAAAAGGTCATTGGTTCGATTCCCAGTCAGGGCACATGCCTCAGTTGCAGGCACTGCCCCCAGTTGAGACACATGTGAGAGAAAACCAATCAATATTTCTGTCACACGTCAATATTCTCTTCCTCTCTTTTTCTCTCCCTTCCCCTCTCTCTCAAAATAAATAAATAAAACTTTTATTTTTTAAAAAGTGTGTTTAGAGTCAAAAGTATATTAGGTATCCTAGAATATGAAACTTCCATTCTTCTTTCAAACTGTGGCATCAACTGCACGTGGTAAACAAAAAGTGCTTAGACTTTCTAGGAGAAGTGAGTCGTGGCATTACACACGCTGTAGCTGACAGGGACTTTCTCATTTGGTCCATCTGATACCAAAACTGGCCAACTCTACACTGGCTCAGACCAGTCACTCCGAATAATTAACCCCTAGTTGGCTGCCTTCATCACCAGCCCCAGCCCATCTGGCGTCCTTCTGCATTTCTCTCCCCTTGGTTTGTGTTTGGAGAAAGAGTCATTTAGATAACAACTTAAAGATACAATACTAGAAATGTATATACACCTCCTTATCGAACAAGTTTGTATGCAGCACATCCTAGAAA
>PVJI01029449.1:0-15287 GCA_004026765.1 Micronycteris hirsuta
GTCACGGCTCCGGGAGAGATTTCCGTGTACTGCAGCAGGCTGGGTCTCCTCGTGTGGCGTTGAACACGGTGCCCCATTGCTGGTTTGTCCTCTGCGCTGGCTTCCGCCCCCGTCCCCCTTGTCCCCCTTGGGGCGGCGACCGCATCCCCCGGTGCTGCTGCTGAGACAGAGCGGCGTGGGCGCAGACACCGCCAGCGCCACTCTTCCGTGGCAAAGCCGCCCTCCCACCGGAAGCTTTCAGCGGTCCCCGGGGACCCTCCCCAGATCCATTGTTTCCTGAGGGGCGGCGCAGAGTGGCTTTTCAAACACTGTCATTTCCCCTGCGTGTATTCGCTCCACTCCAGCCTTCTCTCCAGAACTTTCCCTCCCGCCTCGGCGGTGACCCTGAGATGCAGCCGGCAGGGGGAAGACGCGGGTGCCCGGTTTGCGCCCGTGGTCAGAACACGTGGGTGCCCCCCCCAGGTCTGAGGGTGTGTGACTGCATCACGTGACCTCCTGACCTTTACACAGGGAGGTGTCAGTTCCTGGTCCTCGCTGTCCTTTGGGACGTTCAGCTGGTCCCGCTTTCACGCCGCCCCGCTAATTCTTCAGGGCGCTCTGCATTCAGGCCCCGGACGCCCCAGCTCCTCCCGCCCCGGACCTGGGCGCCGTTGCCCGACCATGACCCCTGCGTCTGTCAGCTGGACGGCCTGCAGAGCGCCCAGTCTGGCCCCGGGGGCGCCCACTGCGGCGTTATGGGCGTTTCCAGGGACCAGAGCAGGGGGATTTTTAATTTTTTTTATTTTTTAGGAAGACAAAACTAACCCGTGTCATGCTGCTATTTCTGCCTCAGACGAGAGGCTGTAGGCTTTTCCTGGTCAGGGTTTGATGTCAGTACGTCTGGTGCAGTGACGTTCTCCCCTGAGAACCCCCTCCTTCCTTGTGCTTCCATCACTGAACAACACCCTGTGTTCTCACCAGCACGTCTGTGGGGTGCACTGTGACGTCCGTTTACATTTTTGGAGGTTGTCCCTCTTACCCTCGTGGGGATGGAACGTAAAAAGCTGCTTCAGAGTCGCTTCTTAGTATGTCTCCCCACTAACATGATGCTTCTGTTCTTTTATTCCACGTAGTGTTTTTTTTTTTGTTTTTAAGATTTTATTTTTAGAAAGAGGGGAAGGGAGGAGAAAGAGGGAGAGAAACATCAATGCGTGGTTGCCTCTCATGCGCCCCCTACTGGGGACCCGGCCTGCAACCCAGGCATGTGCCCTGACTGGGAATCGAACCGGCGACCCTTTGGTTCACAGGTCGGTGCTCAGTCCACTGAGGCACACCAGCCGGGGCTGGTTAGCGTCACCTTTTTAAAAATAGCTTTGCGTTTGATATTTAGGTGCAGAAAACATTTGTTCCAAAGTCAAGAGCATGAAACCAGGTGCATTCAGAGAGGCCTTACTTCCACCCCACCCTGCCCCTGCACGGCCCAGAGGACAACCATCCTCATTCTGGATCGGTCTTTCCACGGCTTCTTTCTAAAAATCTAGGCACATACAGATTTCCTTCCCCTCTGCCTCACCGGGTGGTCTGTCCCCAGAGCAACCACACTTCCCTGACGCGCAGATGTCCCCGGGCTCCCTGCAATGCCAGCACAGAGCCCGCCGGCTCCTTCCCACAGCGGCGTCGTGTGGGGGGACCCGTGCCCGGCCGGGCCCCACGGTGGGCAGCCGGGTGCCTCCCACTCCGTTCCAGCGCAGGAATGTGCGGGAGAGCTCTGCGGCGAGCACGTCTCTAAAGGTTTGAGAAACCCTGCCAAGGCCCACTGGAATCCGGGCCGGCGTCTCCTCTTCCAGGAATGTGTGAGAGTGACTGACAGCCGGGCTTTTCGCTCAGACTCCAGGTCTGGCCGGCGGGGCTGCTGGGGAGGCCTGCAGGGTGTCGGGGCAGCAGCGTCCCGGGTGAGTCCTCGGGCCTGGGGGGGACACAGCCGGCAGGATCACGGGGGCCCCGGGAACAGGTGGGGGGACACAGACGTGCCCCAACGTGGAAGGTGTCACCCAGGCAACACCGTGCATCACAGGCAACGCTGGTGGGGAGCCCAGACCTCCGACAGACAGGCAGATCCAGACGGACCCCAAGCGATCGGACAGGGAGACGCAGACGCACAGGCAGCTCCGAGTTCAGACAGACGGAGGTGTGGACAGCCGATCCAGACAGCCTGCCCGGCAGGGCCCGGCTCAGGTGGACACAGTCCAGGCCACACAGACCGCCGGAGCGGGAGCCCAGGACCCCCGCATTCCTGGGCGCCCTGCCAGCCGCTCTGACCTGCCTCGGCCCCTAGGGCGGCTGAGGCCAGCTGGCCCGCCCGCCCGCCGTGGGGTGCAGGCCGGCTTAGGCCGATCCAGGGAGCGGGGGTGCGGGGGAGGCGGCCAGTGGGGGGATGCTGGGCGGGGGCCAGGCCTGCTGTCCAGATGCATTTCACGCTCCGCGCTGAGGTGAGGAAAAGCAGGGCCGGTGGCTGCTGGCAGGGGGCCGGGCACCAGCCCCTGCACCCGCCTGTCCTGTGGGGCTTGGGGGCACCTCAGCCTCACTCTGGAGTGGCTGGGGGGCAGGCAGCAGGACGACCCCCGGGCGCCCTTCCCTAGTGGTCAGGGCAGCTGAGGGAGACAGAGCTGAGCAGAACAGGCATGGGGACCCCGACTTTGCGGGTGAGGGGACTAAGGCTCAGAGAAGGGCGGGGCCGCGCCCAGGAGTCCAGCCAAACCCAGTACCTCGTCCGGGGGGGCCAGTCCCTGCGCTTCCTTCCACAGAAGGTCCTCATCCCCACTGAGAGCCACACACGGCCCACTGCCGGCCATACGGCGTCCAGGGCGTCCCCGGTCCCGAGGGGCCCCACGTCCCCGTCCCCCTCACACCGGTCAGGCAGGCCCCCTCTCTGAGACCCCACACCAACCCCACGGGGTAGGGGCCCCTCTTTTGAAGACAAGCAAACTGAGGTGGGAGAGGAAGGGGCTGCACCCTGACCCCACCCCAAGGAAGTCACAGGGTCGCAGGGTCGGCATCCAGGCCGGATCTGCTGTGACCATGACCTTGTGGGGCCGGGAGGGCCCCTGGACCACGGAGCCCCAGGCCCCTGCTGGAGGCCTCCCACTCTGCAGCCCATGCCATCTCTGTAGGGACGCACTGCAGCAGCCGCTGGGTTTCGGGGTGCCAGGCCAGCCCACCCCGTGCGCCCTGTCCCTGCGCCACGCGTCTGGCAGCCGCCCGTCTGGCCACAGCTTCCTGAGGTCAGAGTGGACGTGCACCCCAGGCTGGGACGTGCCTGTGGGGCCTGGACACCGGCCAGGCCTGCTGGTCACTTGACCGCAGGTGCAGACGTGGGCGCTCGGGCCAGAGGAGCCGGGCCAGGAGGGAGAGAGGCAGGACGCAGGCGCCCCGGGAACGCCAGGCTGTCTGCGGTCCTGACTCACCAGGTCCGCTCCCCTCCCCAAACCTGCAGGGTGGCTCCGCGGCTGTGTCTCCCCAAGCGCGTTTCTGCTCTTTACGCACAAGATAACGGCAGTCCCACCTCATCGATGACGGACCACCCCGAGCTCGGCAGGAGCCGGAGGTCACGCGGGGACTCAAGTCTGTGCCGGGGGATGCCGCCCCGCCCCCCGACACCCGGTGGGACCCTGGCAGCCACTGGGCTCTGCCTCCTGTGACTATAAGGACAGGCATCTCTGCGCCTCAGCTCCCCCCTTGTCGGTGACGTGGAGAGCAGGTCGCGGGACCCCGCAGGCGGCAGGCATGTGTGCTGCCCGACAGAGAGGGACCCAAAGCCCGTGTCAGGTCCCCGAGGGCGCTGGGGAGCGGCCACGCTGGCCACACGGCCCCCCTCCCAGCCTGAGGTGCAGAGGGCCCCTCGCCCCGGCTCTGGGGAGGGGGTCTCCAGCGGCAGGCAGCCTGGCGGCATGACGGGGAGGGTGCGGGCGCAGGCCGGGTGCCCGGCGCCGTCAGCGGCCACGGACGGCTCCCGGCTCCGACACCGGGCCGTCCAGCTGGAGCGTCTCAGCCTCGCTCCGTAGATGCACACACACCCGGGGTGGCGAGGCGCTGCGGGCACCAGGCCCGGCCCAGGCCCGGCTGGCAGACACCGGTCCCCAGCCCAACATCAGCCCAGAGTGAACTCCAAACAGCCCCTCAGAGCAGCGTGGCCTCCCTGGGCCCTGCTCCCGCCATCCCTCTGCCCTTGCTGTACCCCGCTTCCGGATGCCCTGCCCTCTGCCTCACCAGGGCCTACCCTGCCTGCCTCCAGGGCCCAGAACACACCCCCTCCTCCAGGAAGACTTCCTGCACTACTTCTACACACACATCACAGAATCTCAAAGCCCCAGTGCTGGGAGAAACCATGTCTCACAGCTCTGAGTGGGGTCGGGGGCGGGGGAGGGGTGCAGGCAATGCGGAGGGGCGGCTTCCTCGCGGCTTCATACAGCGAGGTGGCGGACAAACGGAGGCCAGCGGTCCCTCTCCCCAGCAGCCACTCCCTGATGCCCGTGCTGGGTGCTTCAGACCTCCTCCCTGTGCCCAGGGACTCTGCCCAGCTGGACGCTGCGGTGACAGCCCTGAAGGGCCTGTGTCTGGCCAGAGAGGACTGACGGGTGGGGGACGTCCTGCCCTACGCTCGCCGGTGCCTCCGGGTCAGAGGCCTCTCCCTGGGCCTCAGTTTCCTCACCTGTAACAGGGGCATGGTGGGGCTGGGACAGCCCACCCCTGCCTGCTCAGGACTCGGGGGGTCTAGGTTTGTGCTTCATCCAGCCCTGCCCGTGAAGCGCCTGTGTGATTGAGGCACGAGGCGAAGTTTGGAGATCACAAATATAAGCTGCTGCTGACCCGAATGATGAATCAAGATGGCACCCTGGTGCAGGGGGGGGGGGTCCCAAGAAGGGAGGGGCTGCACACGCCGGCACACACTTGCCTGGGAGCTTAGAGGGAAGCCAGGCTTATCCCGTGATTCCAGGGGCAGAGGACCCCAGAGAGCTTGGAGACTCAGAACTGGAGAGGGCAGTCTTACATTGGAAGAACCACAGGGGGCTTCCTGGAGGAGGTGGCGTCTGAGCTGTCCTGAAGGATGGCTGCGGGGGGGAGGCCCAGGCTGGGGGGCAGGGAGATAGTCTGCCAGAGGCCGCCCACCACGTGGCCAGCTGGCCACACTTCGGCAGGTATCTCGCTGCATGGCTAATGGGTCCCCTGGGACCAGAGACAGTTTTAAAATGTTATAAATCACTTTGCTTCCTTGGCTCCGCCCAGGATTTTACAGGGATGTGGTGTGTGACAGGGCCCCTCTGCGCACCCCACCCCCAGTCCTGAGTCTGAAGGGGCCTGGCAGGTAGCAGTCCCCTCCCGATAGCCCCGGGTCTCTGCAGGGAGCCAGCTGTCTGCTGCAGCCTGAGGGCCAAAGGGGGGAGGGGTGCCGGGGCGTGAGGGTGGGGGCAGGAAGCACCTGGCAGCAGGGCCAGACGCCAGCCCTCCACCTGCCTCCCTGAGGAGCCCCCTCCCCCGGCAGAAGACCCGTAGGGCCGCCATCTGGACCCCGCGTCCTGCATGGACTCCCAGACTTTCCTCCTCTTCGTGTGCTGCCCACCCCTCCCTGCCCCGAAGGCCTCGGGGAGGAGTCTCTCCAGCCAGTGACCCCTACCTTCCTCCTCGGTGCGGGGCACAGCAGCGCTCAGCGAAGGCCCTGAACACCTCGTCCACTGGGGACACCCAGGAAGGAGCTCTGGCTCGGCCGGCCCAGAGACCTGCGACCGCGCTGGCCCCAGTACACGGGGTGCCCAGTGAAACAGACACTCGGGCCTCAGTGGGACTGAGCGGGCCCCCAAGGTCCCCTTACTTAACAAGCAGCCCTTCCAACGAAGCAGTGATGGTGACACTCATGTCTGGATGGGGAAACTGAGGCGGGGGTGGGCAGAGGGCTGGCCATTGCTGCCATATGTGAGGCAGGGTCGCCACCTCCCTGGCAGGCCCGCCCGGCCCCTGGGGTGTCGGGGCCCCTTCCTCCACAGACACGTCCGCGGGTCTGAGCACCCCTGCTGCCCGGGAGCCCGAGGCCCCGCGGCCGCCCGGAGTTCCTGTCTAGACCGGCCCCACATTTGTTCCTCATTTCACGCTCCGCGGGCTCCCAGGTTCCCGCGCTCAGCAATAAACAGACGGGAAGTGCTCCGCTGCGCTGCGGCTGTTCTCAACATCATCCAGAGCCCGGCGGGGGGGAGCGGGAGTGGGGCCCGGGGGCCCAAGAGGCAGGTCCCACCAGTGCCTGGGGTGTCTGCCTCCAGGCTCCTCCTCAGCCCAGCCGGCTCAGCCCCAAGAGCGAGAGCGCAGGCCGGCGGGTGCCCAGGGGCTGGGGCTGGAGTTCAGGAAGAGCCCTGGGGGTCCCGGGGACCCACGCTGGGGCCTGGGCTCCAGGAGGACCTGCTCCACGGGTCTGGGGGTCCAGAAAGCACACAGGGGCTGAGGCATTCTGCCGCTCATTTCCTGCACTCCCGGAAGCTCTGCCAGACCCTCGCCGCCAAGAGCAGGGTCTCACTGGCGCCCCACCGCTCTAGTCCAGGGCGCCTGCAAGTGAACAAACCGCGGGGGCTGCCGAGCTGCTGGAGAGTGGACAGAGTTTCTAGCTGAACCCGGGCAGAGCTGGGGGAAGGGGTTGGGGGCAGGGGCACCTCCTTTCCGTGAACCCCATTCCAACAACATCAGGGTGGATGGGGACAGCGGCAACCACAGCTGGGTGCCGGTCGCGCCGCCCTTTTCCCAGACTTCCCGAGGGGGCGCGGCCTCCCCAGGGTGGGGGACAGGCAGCTGCCGACCGGGCCACACTCACACCCCCCCAGGCCACGTGGAGGGGGCTCACTGACGTCTCTGCACAATTTCCCCACTGCTGTGTTCTGGGGTAAACTGAGGCTAGAAGAGGGGGTAGCCCACCCAGCAAGCAGAAGCGCAATCGGACGGGCGCCCCGTCTTTGAATCCCTGCTAGGCCCTCGCGATGCGGCTGGAGCGAGGAGCCCAAGGCTGTACGGGCTGAGAGGAGAGGTTTTAGGGCAGACCTCGGGGCCTGGGGGCCCTAGACTGTGGCCAAGGAACTGGCCAGAGTGGGCACTTAGCCCCTCCTGGGCCAGCCAGGAGGCTCAGCTCCCCCACTGCCTGGACAACAAGGTCACTGCCACCTGGGCAAGGTAGCCAGGCAGTGCCTGTCCCAACCTCAGGAACATCTGGGCAGGCAGAGAGTGGCAGGAGGAACCCCTCCCGGCTTCTGTGGAGGACTTGTTCCGAAGCCGCCGGGGTCTCCCTGACCCTCTGGGGCAGCAGCCGGCACCTGGGGGACCCCTGGTCACGCTGGCAGGGCCTGGCCCAGGCGCCCTTGGCTGAGGCAGCTGCCAGGCGGCTCACGGCCCTCGGAACCTGTTCGCAGTGGGAGCCCACTGTCCCTGCGGCCCTCGGGCCTGCTCGCCCGGGGAGGGGACACCTGGGGTGCACCGAGGCCTGCCTGTGGTCACACAAGTTGGGTCCCCGGTGAGGTGGGGGTGGGCTCAGTGGTTCGGAAGGCTGGGAGCAGGTTGCTGCCCCCTCACTGTGCCCACGGGCAGCGGTGCCCACCCCCCGCCCCCCAGAGAAGGAGCCTTGTGCAGTGTGACCCAGACATCTGCCGCAGAGTGAGGCGTGGACAACCGCCGGCGCCCCTGGCCTGCCTCTGTGGACCTCAGGGTGGTGGGGGAAGGGGTGGGGAGAGGGGGATAGAAAGAAGGGGGTGGGAGGAGGGCGAGGCACCCGGCTGGTGGATGCTGAGCTCCCAGTGTCAGGCCTTGGGACCCCAGCAGCCCCGGACCCGTCTCACCGCCCCGTGGTCTGAAACAAGGGGGCGTGCCTGGCACAAGCTCTGGCGACTCTCTGTTGCCGTGGGCGAGAAGTCGGCTCCTCACTGGGAGGCTGCCCCACAGGGAGCCTATCCGCGTGGCCTGGCGAGTGTCGCCCAGCCCCTGACTCGGAAAACTGGTGGGAGCGAGTCGGCACACAGGAGCTGAGCCCACGGACAGGTTCTCCCGTGCGGAGTCGGCCTGCATTGCACCTCGGCTGCTCTGAGACTTGCTTTTTGCTAAAACGCCCTCACCCTGGACGGAGGCAACAAATGTTTACTGCGTGTCTCTAAAGTAACGTCCTAAAGTCTGTGCTGAACCTCCCAAGGATGGAGTGTCACCAGTTCTCAACCACTTTTCCCCTGGATCTGCAACATCCTTTTCTTTGAAGTAATTAGCAACATCCTTTCCTTTGTTATCTGTAAGAGGTAATCACCTACAGCAACCCTGTGCGTAGTCAATGAGGACCATCCTCCGTGTCATGTACAGAACAGCAATAAAAGCCTGTCCGGGCGGGGGCTGGGGCCCTCTCTCACTCAGAGAGCGGCCGCGCGTCCCTTCTCTCCACAGGACTTCTGCAGCCCGTGTGCATTTGTCCGACGCAGCCACAACACACGACCCCGCCGGCTGGAGGCCCATCACTGCCCGCCAGCTCCAGGGGCGGGGCTTCTCACCCCACCCCCCTCCTTTCCCTGGGGTCACCGCCTCCCTAACACCCTGGGGGCTCCCGGTGCCTCAGGGTGGCAGTGAGCACATGCTCCGTCTGTGCTCGGCGGGCGCCGCACCCCCCACACCGACTTCCTCAATCGCGGACAAGGGAGCAGGGCCGGTGTGGGGAGCAGGGCCAGACGCGGGTGCGCCGCCCCACAGCCAACGTCTTGTCTTCTGTTTTCCCGGCCCCGCCCCCTTGCCACCAGGACCCCAGGGGCCTGCAAGCCCCATGAAGGCAGAACCCCGGACGCCTGCCATGTTCTGCAGGCCTCCCGCCACCAGGGGTCAGTGCAGCGCAAGGTGCCCCAAGGGGCCCCAAATGGGGGCAGATGGAGTTGAGCTGGGACCTGTTTGACAAGCTCGCCCTGACCGTGGGCAGGGAGGAGGGGGTCTGCCCCTGGCGTCCCCACCGCCCCCAGCTCCACAGAGCGCCGGCTTTTTCTCCCTGCAGAAGAAGGATGGGCAGGGAGCGGGGTCTGCTGCTTGACTTGAAGTTGCTCTTTCCAACACCCTCTTCCGGCAGGAGTGCAGCTCCCGGCCCGGGGTCAGGGCTCGGAAGGCGCTCGGGAGGTGTGACAGGCCAGGACCCACGGGGGCCGCCGTGGCTTCGGTCAAGAGACGCATGCGACACCCCCTCGCAGAGCTGAGGGTCCTCCCGCCAGCGGTTCATCAACCCCCTAGGGACTCTCGCCACTGGCGCCAGGAAACTAAGGCACTGAGCGGGGGGCGTCCAGGCTGTGGCCCACCACCGCCACCGAGGATCACAGCCCAGGTTCGCTGAAACGCAAACGGCATTCGGCAAAGAACGGGCCCTGCGTGGGCTCTGGCCCGGCCCGGGGGAGGGTACGGGACCTTGGGAGACTCGGGAGCACACCCGTCCCAGGTGACCCAAGGCCTGGTGGTCAGTGCAGGCCTGGACTCCCACTCCCTGGGGTGCCTGGAGGCAGAGAGAGCAAGTTTTGGGGCGAGGCCCTTCCCACACCCCCAGTCCCCAGGCCCCTAGCCCAGGGCGCTCAGTAGGAGCCACTGAGGAGATGAGTCGGGGACCATACGTAAAAGGTGGGGTGGGCTGGGGGCTGGGGGCTGGGGAGGCGTTTCTGTGAGTTTACCAACTGGTATGATTGTAATTATTTTTTAACAGAACGCGGTTGTTCCACACAGACTGTGCTGTGAGGTGTTTTCCTTCTCACGCAGAGCCCCCGTCCTCCCGAGCACCCCACACGAGCTCCTCTCTGGGACACAGCCCTGAGCACGCTCCCGGTCTGGGCCCCGGTCATCGGGGGCTCAGGGCCTCTGCGCTCGTCCCTGCTGCCAGCCTCGCGTTCACGGCCCTGCGACGCTCCTCAGAGGGTCTGGGTAGGGGTTCGCTTCCGGGCCTTCCAGTGGAACTGGGCCTCATTTTGCCTCTGGGTCGTTGCCGGTGACACTTCATAGACCTTGAACTCCCTTCGCGCTCTGCTTATTGAAATCCCTGGCTGCCAGTGGCTGTGCTCCCTGAGCAAGCCCTTCCTGACCCCCACCCCCAGGACACAGCGCCCTCTCCTGGGACCCAGTGGCACTCACTGCTCACAGGACGACGCACTTGCGTTCATCCTGGATCAGCAGTTCGGCAGCAAAATATTCAGAGAACCTTCACTGTGTCCCAGTTTCCACCTTTGTGGTTTCCAGCCTTGTGGGGGAACACGGTCGGGGCGTACGGAGGGAGCCGACAGGGTGCTGGGGGTGGGGGGCAGCCAGCAGAGACAGTCCCGAGACAGCGATCTGGGCGTTGAGACCTGAGAGACGGGAGGGGACAAGGGGGAAGAGCAGCCCGCAGAGGGAACAGCATGTGCAAAGGCCCAGAGGAGGGCAGGGCAAGGTGGGCTCCGGGAGCCGGAGCCGAGGGGCAGGAGGGGGAAAGGGCAGGGGTGGGGCACGGGCGAGGTCAGCGAGGCCTGGCTGCACCCGGACAGCCTTCCTGGGTCCCCCTCTCTCCCCCTGCTGCAGCTTGGCGCCCTGTCCTCCCTGGAATGCCTCTCTAGATTGGGAGGCATCGCATCTGCCTGAGGTCAGAGACAGCCACACTCGGGGCTCCCACGTGTGGGCGGGGTCCAGCGCCCAGCAGGTGCGCACCGTCTGGCACCCAGTGGAAAGCTCCCGGCATGCCGAGGAGCCGGGACACACACTCCTTAGCGGAGAGAAAGGTTAACCAGTCTCAGCGAATCCAGAAGTGGCTCAATGACAGACTTGAGAGACAAGGACGTTAAAATAGTTGTAACTGTTGCCCACACGTTTGAAACCCCGGAGGAAAAATCGAGCACATTGAGGAGAAACACAGAAGATGTTAAAAAGAACCAAACCAAATTTCTAGAGACAAAAAAGCTACAGCGTCTAAGATGAAATACACTGGATAGAATGAATATCAAATTAGATATGGCCGAGGGAAAGATAAATGAGCTTAAAGAAATGATTTAAAATGAAACAGAGAGCCCTGGCTGGTGTGGCTCAGTGGATTGAGCGTGGGCCTGTGAACCAGAGGGTCGCCGGTTCGATTCCCAATCAGGGCACATGCCTGGGTTGTCGGCCAGGGCCCCAGCGGGGGCCACGTGAGAGGCAACCACACATCGATGTTTCTCTCCTCTTTCTCTCTCCCTTCCCCTCTGTCTAAAAATAAATAAATAAGATCTTTGAAAAAATACACATGCATTTTAGCTGTTCACAAGGTAACAGGCGGTTTCCATGGCTACAGCTGAACGCTGCCTGTGCAGAGGGGAGGATGTGCTCTCCTTCCCCCAACTGATTGGGGCACTCAGAGGATTCACGCCGGGAACTGGGGGGCCCCCGGCTGCTGGACCAGAGCAAGGGAGGGAGGGCCGGAGGGACGGAGGGAGGGGCGGGAACTTCTGGCTGGCTCTCCCCATTGTCCCCCAGGACTGAGTTCACAGCTGCTAGAATAACGCCAGTATCCTCACAGCTCTCTAGCCTATGAGGAGTTTTCCAGAACAGCATCTCCCCGAGCAAGCAGCCCGGGAGTTAGGAAGGCAGGGTCCTCGCCCTCATTCACAGGTGGGCACGGAGGGCCGCCCAGGGAGCAGCAGGTCAGCCAAGGGGAACCCGGGCTGCTGGTCACCTGTCCAGTTCCCAGGACTCCTGCTGGCTCAGCACACACCGGGACGCCCCGCATTCCGGCCCTGGCCACAGACGGCTCACAGCGGAGAGAAGGGCCGGGGCTGGCCCTGCCCTGCTGAGGGCAGGCGGCACCTCCCCTCACCCTGAGCTGCGTGTGTGTGCGTGTGCATGCCCGTGGGCGCGTGTGTCTGTGCACGTGGGTGTTGCCTGCGGTGAATGAGGAGCAGGTGAGCAGGGGCAGAGGTGAGCCATGCAGCCTGGGCACTCCAAGGAGATGCTGCCCGGCAGCCGGGGAAGAGGTGCGGACTACCGCTGCCCTCCCCTTTAAGCTCAGATGCCCCCCACAGGGGACTGGCACCCACCAGGGAACCCCCAGACCCCACCTTTGAGATGGGGCAGCTCATTTGAAAGAGGCCCAGCTTCTGCTCTGGGGCTCCAGGTGGGTCTGCAGTGGGGGTGGGGGGAAGGGGAGGGGTGAGAGGACCCATGGACCCTAGGGAGGACTGGCCACTGGAGGCGGTGGGACCCTGGACTCCCGGAATCTCAGCACCCCACACTTTGGAGTCCTAGAGAATCAGGAATCTGAACAATGGCTGCTGAGAATCTGAGAGTCCCCCCGAGAGCTTTCTCTTAGACCGGGAAGGGGCTTTGGATGGACACAGCCCGACCACCTGCTCAGCACACAGTGTGAAGCTGTTTCTTCTCGAAATCGCAGTGCATGCGAGAGGAGCCACCGGAGTGGCTGGGTCCCCACCCCCTGCCGGGGCAGGAGGAGGGCGGTGCCACGTCCGGCTCCTGGCCCAGTGTCAGGCTTTCCAGTCCTCCTGGGGGTCGGCCCACGCTCCCTCCCAAGGACGAGCGCGGAGCACCCCGCGGAGGACCCCGCCGACCCGTGCACGCGCTATCCTGGGCCCAGAGGCCTCAGAGGGCAGCCGCCCACCCTCGGCCGGCCCTCGTCCACAGACTCACCTGACACAGTGGATGGCGCCCACCGCCCCTGAGCTGCCCACTCCCTCGGGCCCTCTCCCCACGCCCCCGCTTCCTGTGAGGCGCCCCTGCAGCCGAGCCGCGTCAGCACCGCCGACGTCGGGGGCAACTCAGCCACCCCGGTCTTTGGTGGCCCGGCTTCAGCAGCGCCGCTGCCCGAGGCCATTTGTCTATGTTGACTTCCCTTTCCTAAAAAGCTAGACTTCTGCCAAGATGGGGACGTAGGTAGACGCACTGTGCCTCCTCGCACAGCCGAAAGGACAACCAACTTAAAAACAAAAAAAGACCAGAACTGCCAGAAAACCGAACTGTATGGAAGTCCACCAACCAAGGAGTCAAAGACACGTTCATCCAGACCCGCAGGTAGGGCGGAGCCGGGCAGCCGGGGGGGAGAGGAAGTGTGCGACTCGGCGGCAGCTGGCGGAGCGGGCGGCCCCACATTCGCCTGCGGGTAAACCGGGAGGAACAACTGGGGAGCGAGACAGACCCACAACCCAGGTCCCAGGTGGGGAAATAAAGCCTCAAAACCTCTCACTGTAAAAACCTGTGGGGGTGGCAGCAGCAGGAGAAACTCCCAACCTCACGGGAGAGTTTCCTGGAGGGACCCACAGGGTCCTAGAACGTACACAAACCCACCCACTGGGAATCCGCACAGAAGGGCCCACTTTGTGGGGAGCGGGGGAGGTGACTGAAAACCGGCAGAGAGCAGAGCAAACGGCACTGTTCCCTCCAGGACCCTCCCCGACGCACAGCGCAGGAACGTAGCAACGTGGGTTACCCCGCCCCAGTGAACACCCAAGGCTCCGCCCCTTACTGCGTAACAGGTGCGCCTATCCGCTGACTTCTCAAAAGAAACCTTGCAGGTAAGAAGGGGCTGGAAAGAAGTATCCAAAGTCATGAAAGGCAAGGACCTACATCCAAGAATACTCTATCCAGCAAAGCTCTCATTTAGAATGGAAGGGCAGATAAAGTGCTTCCCAGACAAGGTCAAGTTCAAGGAGTTCATCATCACCAAGTCCTTATTCTATGAAATGTTAAAGAGACTTATCTAAGAAAAAGAAGATAAAAACTATGAGCAGTAAAATGACAACAAACTCACAACTATCAACAAGAATCTAAAAAAAACAAACAAACTAAGCCAACAACTAGAACAGGAACAGAATCACAGAAATGGAGATCACACGGAGGGTTGTCAGCGGGGAAGGGGCAGGGGGAGAATGGGGGAAGGTACAGGGAATAAGAAGCATAGCTGGTAGGTATAAAATAGGCAGGGGGGGTGGTTAAGAATAGAACAAGAAAGGAAGAAGCCTAAGAACTTACACGCACGACCCATGGACAGGAACTAAGGGGGGAACTGCTGGAGGGAATGGAGGTACCGGGTGGAGGGGATCAAAGGGGAAGAATGGGACCATTGTAATAGCATGATCAATAAAATATACTTTAAAAAATTGGGCTCAGCCATTTCTGAGTGAGTGCAGACGTGCTGTTGAAAGGGCCCCTCCTGTAGCATAAATGACCTTCCCAGACCCGGCCGTCCCGTTGATGGAAAAGGTAGGGCGAACCCCCGGGGCCCGGCCCCCTGAGCCTCGCCAGCTCCGGAGCCACCAGCCGGGAATGACGATGACATTCCTGCAGCTGGGCTCCGTCGGCCGCACAGGACAGACCCTGCCGCTCCCACCCTCCGCCTCGCCAATGGCCACGCCGGTGATCTCCCGTTTCTGGAACACTCCGAGACGCCCTTTGTGGTTCTGACTGTGGGTGCCCCAGCCCAGGGGGCGGCCACTGCAGTCCCCGGCAGGAGAGGCTGGCCCTCAGGAGGGCATGAGGACTTCCCCAAAATACCTACCAGGTGCCCCTGCCTGTGTGGGGTGCTGTGCTGGGCGGGGCTCTGCAAGGGACCCCCCCCTACCCCCCCAGCCCAGGGCGGCAGAAGGAGGCCAGTGGGATGGGCCACACAGCCAGGCGCTGATGGGCCGAGAGTGCGGCGTGGGGCTGACCTCCAGGGAGGTGACGTAGGTCAGGGACTCTTCCCTGAAAGGCACTCACTGGGCGTCTTTCACACAGAGGGAGAGGGGAGCGGGATGACCGCAGGGAGGAAGGGTCTCGGAGGGTTCCAGAACGCCTCCATACATCGAGGGAGAGAGGCCAGTGACGAGGTGGGGGTGGGGGCCCTGTGCAGGCCTGGTTCCAGCTGCCTCTGCCGGACATGGACCTCCAGCGGCACAGGGGCCGCCCCACCGCCCAGGTTCCCTGCGTCATGCTCCCGCCAAGGTCCTGCATGGGTGACGATGCGTGTTCGCCACCGCCCCGCAGGCGGGGACAACTGCCCTGTGTGTGTGGACCAGGAAACGGGGGCACAGAGAGGTCGAACCGCACACCTCCACTCACCCGCTGGTCGGTGTTGGGCCAAGCTGTGGGGTCCTCACGCCTCCAAAGATGCTGCAGCCGGGGCCCCCCAACCCGCCTGCCCCCGCCGAGCCTCCTGCTTGCTCACCCTCCCCGGCCCTCAAGTCTCAAGTTCACCGACGCAGTTGCTCCTGGAAAGAAAAGGCTGCGCAGCGAAAAACAAGACACGGCCCCATGGGGGTGCCACCGACCAGCGACCGTTCGGGACCGCGCCG
>PVJI01029450.1:0-15407 GCA_004026765.1 Micronycteris hirsuta
TCTGACCTTTCCAGAGCCAGGCTATCTTTCCTGGGGAAGAATTAGCAGCTAGGTTTTCATGACCCTCCACCTGGCCATAGCAGTCTGGCTCTTGGAGCACGATTACATGGCATTCTGCAAATGCCTCCTCCAGGTGTTGTGAACCCACCTGCTCAGAGGTCCCAGCCACGTTGCGTAGGACAACTCAGTTTTCCTCAGGACAGATCTTTCTCTGCCTCTCCAGGCAGTGGGTGTCAAGGATGACTTCTGAACTTTCAATTAATGAGGACAAGTTATTACTCAGTTTTGTCCTTTTTACAAAGAGACTTGGGTTTCCTTAATCATAATCATATTGTATGTGACCTTAGAACAAAATCAGAGCTGAGAAGTTGATGAAAACTCCATCCTTGGTCAATGTGGGTTTGGGGGTAGGGGGAGAATGGCTTCCTCCCTAGATAGCACATAAAAGGCTGTTCTGCTTTTAGCCAAAAACTGTTGCAGAGTTGTATAATTTCCCAGTGATTAATTAATCATTGTTTTACCCACAGCTCTTAAACCAGGGGATTCCATATAGAGTCCTGACTCAGTGAAATGTTGTGATATTTATTACAAGCATTAACAGTAATTTACCCTTTATTAATCAGAGCAGTCAGCTATAGTACTTTTTAATTATGCATAATACTTACTTTACTAGTTGGCTGGAATATTTTATTAATTCATTAGTCTCAGAGGGTTTGCTTGTAAATGTAGACAGTGACTCAGATCCTGGATGGTACAGTGCCTTTTTATGGCTAATTTATAGCCCATGTTTATATTTGTGCCAAAACTCAGATTTCCCACTGATGAAGGTCTGAAATGTGCAGCCATAACCTCTAATTTTATATTGGTACATCAGATGAGAAGGAACATAGCATGTTTCCACAGCACTAGTCTTATGAAGTTCTCACTCAGAGCTGGTTCTCAGTGATCTTGTGGAAAAGCAATACCAATGCTAACCACCCTGGAATCAGTCAACCAGTTTAATATGCTAGAAGATGTCTTCTCTATTTAGTTTATTTTTTAAAAATAATATTTCATTGATTATGCTATAATAGTTGTCCTGATTTTTCCCCCTGTGTCCACCTCCACCCAGCACCCCACCATTGTTCATATCCATGGGTCATGTATATAAGTTCTTTGGCTTCTCTGTTTCCTATACTGTACTTTAGATCCCCATGGCTATACTGTAACTACCTATTTGTACTTCTTAATCCCCTTACCTCTTCACTCATTCTCCCTCTCCCACTCCCATCTGTCAATCTTCCAGTAACTAACTTCTTTTCTCTTGCTTTTAAGATTCTCTCTTTACCTTTAACCTTTGGTCTTTTAATTATAATGTGTCATGAAGTGGGACTCTTTAAATCCACCATAATTGGGACTCTATGCTTCCAGGACTTGTACGTATATTTCCTTCACCAAATTAGGGAAGTTTTATTTCACCATTTTTTCAGATAGATTTTCAATTTCTTGCTCTTTCATTTTAGGCACCCCTATCAGGCAAATATTGGACCTTTTAAAGTCCTAGAGGCCATTTATATGATCCTTATTTTTTTTTTTATTTTTTTCTTCTTGTTCTGAATGTTTGTTTTTTGGTTCCTTATGTTCCAAATCATTGATTTGATTCTCAGCTTCATTCATTCTATTGTTGTTTCCCTGTAAATTGTCCTTTCTTTCAATTAGTGTATCCTTTGTTTATGACTAGATCTTTTTTATGTTGCTGAGGAACTCACTAAGTTCCTTGAGCATCCTTATAACCAATGTTTTGAACTCTACCTCTGATAGATTGTTTATCACCATTTCCTTTAGCTCATTTTCTAGAATTTTGATCTGTTCTTTCACATGGGCCATGTTTCTTTGTCTCCTCATTTTGGCAGCCTCCCTGTGTTTGTTTCGATGTATTAGGTATAGCTGCTTTGACTCTGTGTCTTGGTAGTGTGGACTAATATAAAAGGTGTCCTGTAGTGTCCAGTGGCACAACCTCCCCTATCATCCAAGCTGGGTACTCAAGGTGTGCCCTTTGTGTAGGCTGAGTATACCTTCCCCCTGTAGTTGAGCCTTGGTTGCTGCTGGCAGATCGAAGGGAGGAATTTACCAAGGTCAGTCAGCTACAAGGACTGGCTATAACCACTGACCACCAATCTTCACCATCCATGGAGGATCAGCTATGCAGGGGCAGGGTGGTGGTGCTCCCATGTGGTCTGTAGCTATCCACTGGTTGTGTTGGCCCTGGGGTTTCCCCAGTGGTGCAGGCCAAGGTCAGCCTCCACCTGTGTTTTGTAAGGGGCACCATGCCTGAGCTGTAAAACAATCTGAGATGGCTGCTACTTGTGCTGGGCTTGGAGATTCCCAGGTGAGGCGAAGCTGTGACTCTAATCTGGCTGCTGCTAGGGCTCATTGAAACCAGCTGTTGCTTGTTTGATGGGATTTAGGATCCAAGACCAGCCATTCTTATGGTTAAAGAAGCTTGGGTGGGTCCATAATTTGGGTGGGATAGAGCCTCTGTAGATCTCCTAGGTGAGTCACAGCATGTTAGCCAGGTTGATGGAGTCTCAGGTATGGTACCAGCCTATTGGGTTTGTGGGGGGAGGGCTCAGCAGAGGGACAATGGCTTCTGTTCACCCAGATGCCAGACACTTGAGTCTCCCTATATACCAGTGATGTCCTTCATGCTGTCACCCTGGTGCTGGAGCTCATAGGGAGCGAGTCTGAGTAGGTGAGTCCGTGTGTGTCTTCCCCAAAGAGGAACTATTGGGGCTCCAGTAGCCTCCTTCACCTACTTAATCCCCACTGGTTTTTGCAGAAAGAAGTTCTGAGGACTTATCTTCCTGATCTGGGGTCCAGGTGTGGGTCTGGGACTCCTCACTCCTTAGATATCCCTCCCAAAGTTTTATCCACATCGTTGTGGGGCCAGCCCGTTCCATATCTGTCACCCTCCTATCAGTCTGAATGGATGTGTTTTTTTTAATTCCCTAGTTGTCAGATTTCCATTCAACTTGACTTCTGATGTTCCTGAGTGATGGTTGTTCTATATTTTAGTTGTAATTTTGATGTAGTTGTGCAAAGAGGTGAGCCATGTCTGCCTGTGTCACCACCTTGACTGGAGGATTTATTTAGTTTATTTGTTAATTGAATTCCTGTTCAGAAATAAAAGAGGGCATTTTTGAGGAAGTTGAGGACATCTTTAATTTTACAGCATCATTTATATATGGGAATACAATTTCTTCATGGTCAAATTCATATACTCATGTATATATCCTTATGGGTTTATCTGGTTTAGAAAAAAATGACCAAAATTTAAAAATCTATATTGAGAGCATTATGCGCAATATTATTGAGAAAATACTAAGTACAGATTTATAGAAGACAGTAAGGTTTTGCTTCTGGAGTTTGTGCCTGACAGGGTTGCATTTATTGTCACCATCTTATATTCTACAATATGTAGAACCATTCATTTTCTCTAATTTACACTTTTATTTTAATATTTTCCCTTGATTATTAGCAAAGGTGATTTCAAAAATCTCATAAATAACAAGCTATTTTGCTACGACACATGTGATTTCTAGTCAGACTCCCAGAAAATAAAACCTTTGTGAGTTTAGCAAAGCTCTGTTTTGGCACTTTTAAATATCCACTTTCGGCAGTTTTCCTGTATTCTGCCTCAGTTTGGATGCTGAAAGAATGTCACCTCAGCCAAAGTCACTGCTAGATAGAGCATAAGACACTTGGTTTACACGTCTAGATTGGCCATAGTGAATAACAAATGGCTGAACAGAGTGCTGGAGTCAACTGTGATAACATGAGAGGCTCTGTCTTAAACTCTCTCATGTATTTTCCATGAGCCAAACAATTTATGTAACTAAGAGACAGTCTCTACTGCAGCAAACATCTCAATAAAACTTACATAAGTGGATTTCATTCAAAAGAAGAACTTAAACAAATTTGAGTATGGGTATTAATGACCTTTATTTTCTAAAGCACCACTTCTTGGCAAAGATAATTTATACCTCCTAGTTTTTGTTGTATTTAGGCTGTTGTTTTGTTTTGCTTTTATTGTTATCTTTTAAGATTATGTTTTCCCCACCTGGAAGATTTAATGCTTATAATCTTAACCATTATCTTCACAATTTACTATTATACACATGCACATATGATGACATCTGTGTATAACTTATTTATATATACTATATGCTATGTATAAAATATATAGTATATGATTATTACATGCTTGTAGTTCAGCCTCTGGCCAATAAAAAGAATATTCATTTATCCATAAGTGTTATTCAGAGTTGAGATTTTTATCTGGTTTTATCATTGAGAGCACCTGAATGGTAGTTATTGTCATTCCATCAAGGTTAATCTGAGAATACTGATAATTTGCTTTTCAATAGACTCAAGTGGTTTGGTTAGGGTACTAATATTGCTTTCCCCTACCCTCCCAACATTAGCAGCTCAAGAATCAGACTACTTGGGTATGATTCTTGACTCTACCACTAACTAGTTTTACTAGGCTATTCCATAAGGCAAATTCCATTGGCCCTTACTTTGCATAACACATCACATCATCCGCATTCATGTAGAATAAGACATAAACTTGTTTTCAAAATTCCATGTAAAATTACTGTTTTTTCCACCATCAGAAGCAACAACAGGAATGGGAGGAATTGTATTCAAATATTACTGCTGCTTTTATCACTTCTGAGTTAGAAAACAAGAGAGGCACAATTTTTTTCTTTTTCTTTCTTCCTATCAATTACACATTAGACTTACTACCAGTCTTCTATTCACTCTGTATATATAATTGCATGATTCATTTTTTTAAAATACTGCAATTACCATGAAATAGGCAATTAAACTATAATTTGATTTTGGATTTAACATGTAGCCTAGAGCATAATTCTTGTGTAATGGCCTGCTTTTCTGATCATATGTTTTTATTTACAAAGAACAGCTATGAAATATCTGTGTCATCACACATAAGTGACTATAATCACTATTGATGGGTATACTGAAGTTCATCAAATGGAAAGGTCACTTTTGCATGTTCTATTTTAGCAAAGAACTGTTTCTGGAGAATGATGAAATATTAAGACAACTAATATGCAGAAACTATCAATAATAACAACATCCCCCTAGACCTTGATAACTGAAGCAGGTAGCTGTAAGTGTCCTCACTTTGTTTTAAGCTTTCTCAAAGAGCTCAAGTCCATATTAAAAAAAAATTCTAAGCACAACATTTCTAAGAGTTATTGATAAGTAATCTGAGACCTAGGTAGCTACAGTGCTAAGATTTAGCTAGAAAAATCTAAAGGGGAAACCAGTCATTTTCTACTTCATGAATTCACTTAATAAGTAGAAGTTAGAAGAATATGATGTAATATCATTATGCATGAAACTTGAAATCACTAAGACAAAAAATTGACACAAATAACAAAAAGGCAAACAAATATTAGGAATGTGTCAATAAGAACTAAGTTCAGAAGAAGGAGAAAGAACTGTTTGCCAAAGTAATTGGGAGGCTTCAAAGAGAAGAAGTCATGAGAAATGTATTATTTAAAGTGAGTATAAATTGGAAAATGGACATTTCACTTTGGTTTGACTATAGGATTTAATTAGAAAAGTGGGCTTATAAAAGACTGAAAAGACATGGTGAGGTGGTTGAATATCAGACTGGGAAATTTGAGCCTACCTTGGCAAACTTATGAAAATTGAGGCTCAAAACAGATAAGTTGCTTTGAAAGGTCTGTTTTGTGCTGTGATTGAAATGGTGGTTTAGGAACATATTATCTAGTAGTGGCATTCCTAATTGGGGGAAAAAAATACTATTGGCAGTAAGATTAATGGAAGTTTACTGAAATGGACCAATAATGAAGAATTAGGGGCCTGAACCAAGTTAGTAGCACCTGGGAAGAGGGGAGTTGGGAAGAAGTTACGAATATATGTTTGGGAGTAAGTATCAAAGATGAGGAAGCAGAAAAGGTGACTAAGGTTTCAAATCAGTAGACTGGAAAGTAATTAGTAGTAAAAATACTAAGGATTTTAGAAGGATTAGACTTTAGTGAAATCAGTCATATATACTGAGCTGGGAATGCTCAAAACTACTCTGAGTTAAGGCTGCCAGACTGATAAATGTGTCTCCCCCACCCTACCAAGACATCCACAATCTAATCCCTATAACATATAGATGTTAACTTCACTTGAAAAAATGATGGAAAGATCTGCTGATGTGACTAAGTTAAAGATCATGAGATAGGAAGATTATCTTGGGTGACCATGACAAACCCTTCTGTGTTCTTAGAAGAAAGGGGCAGAGGGACATCTGTCCAGGCCTGAAGAGAGAAGGTGAGATGCCAACTCAGCAGAGGGCAAAATTTAAGGATTCTGAGCTGGGGGCTGTGAAGACGGAGGAAGGAGCCATGAGTACAGCTGCAGGGGCCACACAGCAATGCAGCTCTGGGTGCTGGCAAAGGCAAGGACACAGAAGATCCTCCGTAGTGTGTCTGCAAGGAGCTTTGGCCCCATGAAACTGATTGAAATCTGTTTCCACAATTATAAGAGAATCAATTTGTGTTTTTTAAGTCACTATATCTTGGTAATTTATTACAGCTGCCATAGGAAACTAATATGGAAGACATTCCCATAATGTGGGAAAAGGAGTGGAGCAGAGAAAACAAGTCAAGGCTGGAGACCTAGGAAACAAGGGAGGGTCTAGGGTATTTAGGATGGAGTAATGTACAAGAATAAAAAAAAAAAGGAAGAAAGGGAAAAGGGAGAGAGATTTAAGAGTTATCCACATCAGGGGTCTAGAGGAGGAAAAAGAGAACCTAGCAAAAAACATAAGAAGTTCCCTGGCTAGGTCACTCAGTTGGTTAGAGCATCAGCGCAATGTCAAGTTTGCAGATTTGCTGGTCAGGCCGCATGCAGGAGTAACCAATGAATGCATAAATGTGTGGAACAGTGGAGGGTTGATGTTTTTTATTCTCTCTCTCACTCAAAAAAAAGTAATCAATAAAATAAAAAATCACAAGGAGTAATTGTTGAAAACTTGGAGGAAAGCTAAGATAGGCAGAGATTTTCATGAAGGAAAATATCAAGGTTTCAAAACAAAACAAAGAAAAAAAAAACCTTTAAAGAATCTCAGAGAGATGGAGAATATAGCAGGGTGGAAATGCTAATGTACATTCAAACATCACACCCATCTGAAATAGCTAAGGCTAATATGAACCTCTCTATTGTTGGAAAATAACTGATTAAAATACTATCAGTATTGCCTATGATATTTCAGGAAAAGCCTCAAAGTACTAGAGTGGTTTGATCTTTTTAACTGTAAATTATCAGAACATTTGATAAAAACAAATTTTTTCCATTTAAAGTAAATTTTTAAACAAAATTCATGCTTTTTGGGAATCAATTTTTAGTGAATTTGAGCCCACTTTTAGTGTTTTTAAAGTAGGATTTGGCAAGTAAAACAGATTCAGTTGCTTAAATGTGTTCTCTTATTTCTTTCCTGATTATTCACCCTAGTCAGGGTAAATAGTAAATATTTACCCTATTTATTTTAGAACATGTAAGAGACAAGTTTATACCTAGCTGGAGGTGATTCCAAAACATCATTTTCTTTGACCTAGGAATTTTTTTTTTACAGAAATATTATTATGAATAATAGGTAGGGTACCCAGGCCAGCGCCCTTCAATCTTAGAACACATTTGACAAGATAAAGAGTATTGAAATTAGCCTTAAACTGGGACCCCTGAGAACCCTTAGCTCTCTTGAGCCCCAGGCTCAACTCTGATGATCCTTGATGGAAATTCCACACTGTCGGAACTCTAAGCTCTGTAGCCCTAAATCACCAAAGACAAGAGAGTTGATTCAGGGCCATGAAAACCTCCCACTGCAACAAAGTAGAATTTTAAAAGACAGAATATTATAAAAGAGCAGATGTAGCCAATACTTGGGTACTCACTGGGGCTCTGGCTGCAGTAATTATGCCACTAAACAGGGACAGGACACAAGACACAGGACAACCAAACAGCTGATGGGAGCAGGGAGGTAGTGACCATCAGATATATTCACAGTGCATATGAAGTTCCTTCTGTATTATTTTTTTCAGAAGAATTCACATAGTACTTATCTTCAAGTTCAGGCTGATACCTGAGCCCATAGATAGTCTAAGAAGGGGAAGGAAGAAGGTAAAAAAAGGGCATTCTTCTAGACAGCCTGACATTAGTCATTATCAAAGTAATCAGGATTTCTGGCCAAGTAGTAATTTTAGTGTGAGAAATGTCTGTGCCAGTTATTCTGTTTGTTCCCACCTTCATCCATTCTTTACTCTGTTCTCCCTGCTCTGCTCCCTGGGAGGACAACCTCTGCCTACGACACTCTACATGGTCTCAGTGTCTCTGCCAGTACTTAGGTCTTTTGTTGATATCTCCTCCTGGGCAGCTCTGACTCCGAGTTCAGCCCCCCTCTGCTCTAAGGATACCACTTCCTTCTACTGTAGCTACAGTTCAAGGCATACTGATTGCTGGCCTCTGCGTACCCCAACTTCTGTTGTTTTCACTATGGACCTAGTCACACTTTCAAATCTACTACCTAGTCATTCCATTAGCATAACTTCACTTGAACCATTCAAGTGAATTACATTTCTTGCTGGGGCCCTCATAATCTAATGGTTAAAGGAATGGGGTTCACAGTCTTCCCTTATCCACGAGCCCATTAGAGAGAATCTGGAAGTGTCACACCAACAGTTCTTCTCTTCCACTTCCTAAACTGAAGATACTCTTTCAAGGCTAAGAAAAGTAAACTCTGAGCCAGATAGGTAAGGAATAGACAGAAAGAGATATGTTGCAAAAGAAGAGAAGAGAAATGCTAGCTAGGAAAGCAAAATAATATCAGAGTGTGGAAGGAGCAGGTAGGATGAAAAAGAAAAAAAAATGAGGCTTGCTGAAGACTCTGAAGCTAGATACCCCTTGTGGATTTTTATAATATATGTATGTCTTCAATTATTTTGGTTGTTGATCCCATTATTATTTTTAAGTGAGATAAAATTGACATGTAATATTATATTAGTTTCAGGTGTACTACACAATGATTCTATATTTGTATATATTATAAAGGTACTCACTACAATAAGTTACCATATATATTAATATTCATCATCATTCATAGTTACAATTTTTTCTTGTGATGGGAAATTTTAAGATAAATTCTCTTAGCCACTTTTAAATTTAAATATATATGATTAACTAAAATCACTATGCTGTAGCTTTTATTGCCATTAGAAGTATGTACTTTTTGGATCACCCTAACCCATTTTTCCAGGATAGAGGTTACTCAAAAAAATAAAAATAGAACTATCATATGATCCAGCAATTTCACTTTTGAGTATTTATCTTAAATAAACAAAAATACTAACTCAAAAAGATATAGCCATGCCAGTTTTTTCAGTGGCCAAGATATGAAAGCAATCTAAATGTCCATCAATGGATAAATAAATAAAATGTGGTACACACACACTCTGAAATATCTTTCAGCTATAAAAAAGGAAGGAGATCTTGCCATTTGCTACAATATGGATGGAAATCAAGGGCATTTTGCTAAGTGAAATAAGTCAGACAGAAAAAGACATACTGTTGGGTTAGCTTTCTTGTCTAAAATTTTGATCTGTGGTTGCCTTACATAGGTTCTGGATGTATTAGGGTTTCATTTTGGATAATGATATCCTTCTCCTTTTACAGAATCCAAACTTTTCAAACTTTTTCTAAATAAAGTTTTCTCACAGCCCACTTCCCTCCCCTCTCAACCACCTCTCCTGCAGCCCCCACAGAAAAGTTTCTACTATCTTGGAGGCCATAGCAGCTCCCACTGCCTCTTCATAGCTGTTTCTAAATACATTGGGTGGTGGCCCAGGAGGTCTGCTTTTCAGCATAGTTTATTGAGCTTTCAGACAAACTTTCCCTATCTATTTAGCTAGGATGACATAACATTTAGCTGGCAAAAACTGAAGAAATTCACATCATTAATCATCTCTTCCAGCATCACTGTAGGTTTAACATCAGGCTCATTTATCATTCATTGCTTTTTATTACTTGATCTTTGATGTCCATCAAGAAGGGTCTTCTTCATCCATTCCTTTAGGCAGTTATTTCCTAAGCTTTCCCTGTTATGTGCTCCTACTTTCAGGACTCCGGTTGTCACCCTATAATTATCAACGCCTGATGACTAAGAATTTTTTGCTCTTCCTTTATACATTTTTGGTCTTTTTTTTTTTCATTTCTCTTATTGCTATTTGTTTTATATTACAAGCACAACTTTGGAGCTGAAAATAACATAAAAGTTCATATACTCACCCATCCCCTTCCATGTACACCTCTCAATTAGCACCAGAAAAATTCAGTCTCAGGCTAGTTAAATGACTTTTCCCAAGGTAAGACAACTAATTATTGAAAAATGCAATGCCAGAACTCAGTCTTCCTATGTCTCAGGCCAAGATAAATACATTTTTCTGATGTAAGATATTTTTTTCATTTATCTAACTTTTGCTTTATTGTGCCTACATTTATTCTTTCAACAATGCAAACTACAACAAGTCAAAATCTTGATATTAAACCTCTGGGAGTGTGTTTTGTATTCAGAACATATACTTGATCTTTTAATTTCCTATGGACTGTATTTAGATGAAAAATAAGTTGCTGTGTCTCACCCGTCACAGATCAAGTAACTGATGAATTTGGGAACCAGAACTGACAGGATATCTTAAACGTACACTGAGAGTTTGGTAAACAAGTCAGTAGAAATTTACTGTGTAGCTATGACAGGGAGTTCAGTGCAGTAAATGCCAAAGAACTCTGTTATTGGCAGTACAGATAGGAGAGTGTTGCTTTGGTTCTATTTTCTGGGAGCTTAGAGTCTAAAATACATGCAAAGTTCATTACATCAATTTGATACCCAAATGGACAAAAAGCACACATATGCATACACACAGAGCTTAAAATTTGATAAATGTAAATAAATATATGTGAGGGGCGATAATTTATTTCTTAAATAAAGAAAGCTATTCTGTATAAATTATATAAAGAGAGGTTAAAAAGAAACAAAGAAACTATAATATCTAGCTGTAAATGTACTATGAATATGTAGATAGAGATATAATCATTAGCATTTTCTTTTGATCTTGCTTTGATGTAGATCTGTCCCCTAATCATTCTACATTCACCCTGCTTTGTCAGCATAAAATGAATCAGATTGATTCCTTTCTTTTGTTCTTGGCTAGAGACAGTGCCAAACTAGATTCCAAGTGCCTACCTGGATTTGTTGATAGGTTCTTAGTAAAAAATAGAGACAAATCCAACAGGTTTTTTTCAATATAATTATTTATTATTACACAGTTATTTGAGAGTAATTCACCACAAAACACAGGCAATAAATATCAGAAACTTCAAAGACCAAGCTCTGATATTAACTGCATACATCTTTGCCACCTGCTTAATCTTAAAAACTATACATTTGCAAGGCTGCCTCTAGATTGTATTTGCTAATTTACTTCTTTTAGTCTCTCCAGATCTATCCTCCATCCCTCTAGCCCTCCATTTTACCTCGGAAGACTCACTGGATGGACAGCATCACTTGGCTCCCTTTCCTTTTAGTTTCTAGTTGATTAAACCGAAAGAGAATCAGTAGATCAAAGAGAAAATAGATTGAGGCTCAGATAAATACTTCCCTAGGTCCATTTTTGCAGGGTTGCCTTGGACTAATGAGTCCTATGATAAAGTTCACTGCCCCTCTCAATATGGTCATCTCTACAAACTATATGTTCATATGCTTTCCAACAACTGCTCCCACCTCTAGGCCTTTGAGACTAGGGATGGCTACAATTATACGGTTACTAATTTCAAGTGACTGCACTGTATCTTGAGTATACCTACAATCTGCTCACACTATTGTAAATGGTATCTTAATAAACTTATTTTAAATTATCCTAATTTCAGTATGTCATCTGTTTCCTGCTATGGCCTCAACTAATACATCTTTCTTAAACTATTATAGCCCTAAGACAAAAATGTCATTTTTTTCTTCATATTTTACTGTTTTGACAAATCCCAAGGAAGTTTACAGAAAACCTTGATGCTGAATGACTTTAGATGAGAATTTGTGAATGCTTTGTTGTTGTTGTTGTTGTTGTTGTTGTTGTTGTTGTTGTTGTTAAGTTCTCCTGGTAGAGAAATAACTCTATAGATAACCACATGGAGACACCTTTATGGTGCACTGTTATTCTCGACATGTAGGGGCAGAAGAGTGGTGATCTAATTTTAGAACGTACCAAAACTTATTCTAAAAATTTTTCAAATTAATAGGTATAAGCAAGCACATTAAGACTATGTTCCAGTTTTCTTCCAAGTCCATAGATGGCTTCAGAAGCTTAAAGACAAGTCTTAGAATTCACTCCATGGATAAGTCAGTAGGACTATCTGTTGTCAGAGTAGTAGTGACATCTTGACTAATGTAAAACTTATAAAAACTGGCCCATCTCTTCTGCCAATGTATTTGAGGGAGTTCTGGGAAGTGTACATAATATTTTTGTTTTGGCTATTTGCTTAAAGGTGATGGGGCAGGATGGTGGGACTTAGGCACAGGTTTCTTAAAATGAGCTACAGTAAATAAAGATATATTGTTGAAAATAATGAAGCCTGGCGAGGCTTTGATTTCAACTAACTGGTACAAAACCATGATTGTTGCCACAGGACTTCAATATGGATTTAGTAACTCTAAAAAAAAGGAATACATCAAAGTTGGAGATGTTCATCCCTGAAAGAATCCTGAAAGTGAATATGGAGTCTTGGTTAAGTTTTCCTGATTATTTGTCTTGAAAGAAATGATAACAGATAATGCCAATTAACTGGATAATATATAGTACAACTTTTGATATGCTTTTTCAATTCTAAAAGTAATTTTAGTCCATCTCAAATTTTCATTATCCAGAGAATTCTCAGAATGAATTCTATGTTGGACCAGCATGAGCAGGAATGTATAATAACTAGTTTCTGAAATAATAGTACTTTAAACATAAAATAAGGCACTGTTTGTGAATCATACTGTTGACTTTTGAATGGGCTGAATGTCAGGTACCTTCCCCACAAATATATAAGTATGAAAATCCACAAATACAGATATATTTATCCAGATTGGTTTGATTATCCACAGGAGTAGGAGCAGATCAAAGAGCTCTAAATTACAATTTCCGGTGTATGGTTTGCTGAGGAAAACAGCACCATGATTCAACATTTTGTTTTGCTCCTCTTGGCTCACAGGAAAGTTCTGATTTTGAAACTGAACACAGGAATTAATCTCTTCCCATAGAAGTATGTAATTATGGGCTTTTTAAAAGAAAGATCTCCAACACCTGGATACAAAGTCAATATTCAGAAATAAAGGGCACTTCTGTACATCAACAATAAAATAACAGGAAGAGAAATCAGGAAAAAAATCCAATTTGATATAGCAACAAGAAAAATAAAATACCTAAGAATAAACCTAACCAAGGAGGGAAAAGACCTATACTCAGAAAACGAAACAACACTGAAGAAAGAAATTAAGGAAGACACAGAGAAATGGAAACATATACTGTGTTCATGGATTGGAAGAATCAACATCATCAAAATGTCCATACTACCCAAAGCAATTTACAGATTCAATGCAATTCCTATTAAAGTACCAATGGCATATTTCACAGATATAGAACAAACACTTCAAAAATTTATATCGGACCATAAATGACCCCGAATAGCTGCACCAATTTTGAGAAAGAAGAACAAAGTAGGAGAGATAATAATATCTGATGTTAAACTATATTACAAGGCCACTGTAAACAATACAGCCTGGTACTGGCATAAGAACAGACACATGGACCAGTGAAACTGAATAGAGAGCCAATAAATAAACCTAACTCTCTACGGTCAATTATTATTTGACAAAGGGGGCAGCAGCATAAAATGGAGCAAAATAGCCTTTTCAACAAATGATGTTGGGAGATTTGGACAGCTATAGGGGAAAAAAAGGAACTTGATCACCAACTTACACCATACACAGAAATAAATTCAAGGTGCATAAAAGACTTAAATATTTGCCATGACACCATAAAAGTCCTTCCGGAGAATATAGGCAGGAAAAGCTCAGATATGCTATGCAGCAATATCTTCACTGATATGTCCCCTGGAGCAACGGACATAAAGGAAAGAATGAACAAATGGGATCTCATCAAATAAAAGGCTTCTGCTTGGCTAAAGAAAACAGCATTAAAATGAAAAGAGAACCAACCATATAGGACAACATATTTGCCAATGATACCTCAGACAAGGGTTTGATCTCCAAAATATGTAAAGAATTCATACAAGTCCAATCAGACAAGCAACTCAATTTAAAAAAAATGGGCAAAGGACTTGAACAAACACTTCTCCAAGGACATACAGAGAGTCCTGAGACATATGAAAAGATGCTCAGCATTGTTAGCCATCAGAGAGATGCAAATTAAAACCACAATGGGGTACCACTTCACACCAGTGAGAATGGCCATCATAAACAAAGCAACAGACAAGTATTGGAGAGGTTGTGGAGAAAAGGGAACCCTAATGTATGCACTGTTGGTGGGATTGCAGACTGGTGCAACCACTATGGAAAAAAGTATAGAATTTCCTCAGGAACCTAAAAATGGAACTGCCTTTTGACTCAGCAATTCCACTGCTAGGATTTTATCCTAAGAATCCTGAAACACCAATCCAAAAGAACCTGTGAACCCCAATGTTAATAGCACAATTTACAATAGCCAGGTGATAGAAGCAATCTAAGTACCCATCAGTAAGTGAATGGATCTAAATACTATAGTACATTTACAAAAAAAAAAAAAAAAATGGCAATGAATAAGTACCTATCAATAATAACCTTAAATGTAAATGGATTAAATGCTCCAATTCAAAGACATAGAATAGCGGAATGGATAAGAAAGCACAACCCACACATATGCTGCTTACAAGAGACCCACCTCAGGACAAAAGACTTACACAGACTGGAAGTGAAGAGCTGGAAACAAGGCCAATATCACTGATGAACATTGACGCTAAAATTCTCGACAAAATATTAGCAAACTGCATCCAGCAATACATTAAAAAGATCATTCACCATGACCAAGTAGGTTTCATTCCAGGGATGCAAGGATGGTACAACATTCGCAAAACAATAAATGTAATACATCACATAAACAAAAGCAAAGACAAAAATCACATGATCATATCAATAGATGCAGAAAAAGCATTCGATAAGGTACAACATCCATTTATGATAAAAACACTTAGCAAAGTGGGAATAGAGGGAGCATTCCTCAACATAATAAAGGCCATAT
>PVJI01029451.1:0-15282 GCA_004026765.1 Micronycteris hirsuta
TCCTTGAGGTGTTGAAGGAATAGTCCGGCTTGTTCCTCCCCTTCCAAGTTCAGGACGAGTTGGGAGACAGAGGTGAGAGTCAGGCAGATGGAGATCGGACTTCAGCTTTATTGCTGGTGTATTGAGCCAGAAATGGTCTCTGCACCCACTTTTGGCATTTGGGCTTCTGAATCCTTCCGCTTGAGTTCTGACCTTGAGATGACCCACTGCTGTCTGAAGTAGAACGAGTATGGAGATGGTATTGAGAGGTGGGGCTGGAGAGGGCAGTGGGGTCAAGTCAAGTCCAGCCTTGAAGGCCAAGGAGAGGATGCAGGCTCCACCCTGAGAGGGTAGAAGCTACGCAGGGACTTTAGCTGGAAGTGACCTTTGCCTGTTAAATTCTCTAAAGATCATGCTGGGTGCCATGTGGTGAGGGGCCTGGAGGGAGCAGGGCTGCAGGCAGGGGCATCATTAGGAGGCATTGCCATCTTCCAGGGCAGGAGAAGGTGGGAGAACTGGGAGAGATTGAATGGGAGTGGAGCGGGGAAGAATCAAAGATTACTCCCAGGCTTCTGGAGGATCCCTTAGGGAGCATCTTGCCTGACCTCTCATTGAACAGGGTTGGAAACTGAGGCACAGAGTAAGAAGGATCTTATCCAGGGTTACATACCCGGCCTGCGATGCCAACAGGACCTCCCGTTGCCTGCCCCGCCCTCATCACCCCACTCACATGCTTCGGGACGTTGTGGCCAGCTACCCCCACCCCCATAGTACCCTAGGCCTCAGATTCCTCACCTGTGCAATAGGTATGAGCATGTCCACCCTGCATATTTCCTAGACTTTGAGAATGAACACATGTGAAAGTGTTTTGTAGTCTAGAACCTTTCTTTCCACAGGGAAGCTTGCTGTCCCTTTCTCAGCTGGCCTAGTTTGGAGCGCAGGGAAAGTCAATACTTTGTCAAGGCCCTGATGTGCAGCTGGAGGATCGAAAACTTAAATTTGGGTTCTTGGTATTACATAGTTCCCCTTTTCTGAATTTATTCTTTTCATCTGTTTGTCTGCGTTGTGCTTACGGCTTTCTGCTGTGGTGGGATGGAAGCCTTGGGCCATTTCTGAGGCCAGTGTCATCTTCTAGAGGAAACTGGTAGACAGGAAATGGGCCAGCTGAGGACACAGGCCAAGGCTGGTGTCTAGGTCCTGGAGGGGCGAGTGCTTGAGCTGGAGGAACAGGCCCTCGGGGGGCCATCAGAGGCTGTGCCTGTCACGATCTACTCGCCGGCTCGTTGGGGGCCTTGTGAGTACCGGCACTATGGCGGGGTGCCCCAGGTCGCCACTGCCTGGTGCCTGCCCTTCTCTGGGGGAACGTGGTCTTATCTCCTGGTCCTCTGTGCTTCTAAGAGTACAGGGCGTCTCTCATCCTGACGCCTTTGCTCCTGATGGCGTCTTGGAGAACCACTCCATTTCTGTTCTCGGCTCAGTCCCTTTTGTCGTTCTGCAAAGCCTGCCTCTTCCAGGGAACTGAGCTCCCCCTCCACCGCCCCCCATGACCTCTTCTGTGTTCACACGGGCTCGGGGTGACTTAGTTAACATGTTTGTCCTACACCCAGTTCTGTCCTTGCCTGTGGAGCTGGCTGTGCCCCCAGGCCTAGCTCAGTGCTGGGTGGAGCGTGAGCTCAGCGTACTCTTTAGAGATGGATGACCGGACGGAAGGGCTTGTGGTGGGCAGGGAGCTCAGCTCCCTGGTGGTTTCCTGCTGTTCGCACTGCAACGTGGATCTCACACGCTTCCAGGTCTCCAACAATGGCTGGCGGGCTGTTTGCTGTGAGTAAGAAATACTTTGAATATCTGGGGTCCTATGACACAGGAATGGAAGTTTGGGGCGGAGAAAACCTCGAATTCTCCTTCAGGGTAAGTACTCCAGCCTTCTCTTTGGACTCACTCTTAACCTGTTCCTCTTTCTTTCTCTCTCTTTCCTTTCCCCACCCGCCCTTGGGAAGGATGGGATTTTATGAGGGCCTGGTAGACTTTTCCTCCATATTGGCAGCTTACCCAGCAATCCTGAAAGGTGGTAGTGGCATACACATCCTGTAAACATGCTTGCCTGCTTGTTTGAACTTTTAAAAATATCTACTTTTAAATCGACTTGGGGTAGGAAAAGGCGTCACAAGTCACCCAGTTCTTTCCTGTCACTACGGTGGGGAGGGACTGAGGCCCGGGGAGGGGGAGCGACTCGCTCAAGGAGTGGGTGTCAGAGACTAAGAGTGAGGTCCCTGCCTGCTGACCCCATCTTTTGGAGACTTGTTTCGTAGAACTATTTATGAAGTAGCCTCTTTATTTACTGCACTGACTTTCAAACTTTGACACAGAGAATTGTTGGGGGAACTTCTTAAAAAGGCGGAGTTACAGGCACAGTCCCCAGAGAGTCAGACCTGGTGGGTTTACAGTGGGGACCAGGAATCTGCCTTCTGCGATAAGCCCACCCAGCCACTCACGGATGACGTGCCTTTGAGAAGCTCTGAGCATCTCCGTGGGGTTTCCAGTTAACTGGACCTTGCATTTTAAGTATCAGAGCCTTAGGTCAGCGTTAGTGCTTTTCAATAGAAAATTTAAAATTTTACTAACATTTTATATGGTTTCCTGCTTAAAAAGCGTTATTTAATAAACAAGAATTTGGCCTTTTGCCCCAGCATGAAGCGGCCCGGACGCCTCAGCCCACTGAGTTTCAGAGTGCGCTCTTAATGGTCTTTCTGCCTTCTCCCTAGGTGTCAGGCCGCTCTGCCTGCCTCTAGAAGCTCTTCCTTTCCCCTCCCAAACTTCTCTTCCTACTGATGCTTTCCTATCTTCTGTGGCTAGGACATCAGGTAATTAGCCTGTGTTTTACATACTGAGTAGTTGGGTGCCCAGCAAGGTCAGCTATGGGGACACCTAGGAGTCAAGTGCGTGAACTTTAGTGCATGGACTTGGGGTCTTGGTTCCAGAACTCATTTGCTTTTGGGGCTGCCCTCTTACTCCGACTGCATTCTGTGTTCCGCGTGCGCTGGGGAAGCGGCCTGCTGCCCCACGGAGGGGGAGGGCTTGGCAGTGGTCATTGGGACGTCTGTGTCCAGCCTCCTGGCTGCGGGCACTGTGGGCCAGCACCTCATTCCCTGGCCGCCCGCCCGGCCTCTTCTCTGCTCTGTGTGCAGATCTGGCAGTGCGGCGGGACCCTGGAGATACACCCATGTTCTCACGTTGGCCACGTTTTCCCCAAGCAAGCTCCCTACTCCCGCAAAAAGGCTCTGGCCAACAGCGTCCGTGCAGCCGAAGTGTGGATGGACGGGTACAAAGAGCTGTACTACCACCGCAACCCCCATGCGCGCCTGGTAAGTCCCTGGTCCCTGCACTGGCCCAGCCTCCTCCGAACGGGAGCCGCTGGCTCTGGCCTCGGAGCCATAGCAGACCTGGTTCCAGAACTAGAAAATCAGTTGGGTGCTCTTGAGACAGTATGGGAAATTTTTATTCGTTTATTTATAATTTACAGTTGATTCTTATTATCTGCAGTAGCTCTGTTCTATATAATCACTGCAAACGCTGAATTTGGGAATCCCGACCCGCTGCTCTCGGGAAATAAATACAGGGTTAGGTTCCCAGAAGCCTCTGGCAGGTTGACATTTTTGTCAACCAATCAATACGTAACCTTGTTTTACGTGTTTCTGTTTAAACACCTTATTTAATATATATTGTTGGCTCATCACACTGGGCGTGTTGCCGATGGTGCCGCCACTCGTGCCTGAAGGAAGCTTATCACACACACTCTTTCTCCATCAGGCACACGCAGCCTTCGTGCTTGGAGCCTGTGCTTCAGCACCACGCTGGGGGGCCATTTCACACAGCGAATCCCCATCACGAAGCACAAAAATCCGAAAAATGTGGCACTAAACAGGCCACAGGAAGGGTACTTGTTTACCGTGTGAGAGTGACACATTGGGTCACTCAAATTTTTTGCTACCCTCTACATGTCCTCGAGTGACAGAAAGCATGAGAACATCCCAAGTGTTGGTTTGAGAGTTACAAACGCATTTTCTTTTAAAGATTTTATGTATTTATTTTTAAAGAGAGGGGAAGGGAGGGAGAAAGAGAGGGAGAGAAACAGCAATGTGTGGTTGCCTCTCATGCATCCCCTACTGGGGGCCTGGTCTGCAACCCAGGCATGAGCCTTGACTGGGAATGGAACCAACGACCCTCTGATTCGCAGGCCAACACTCAATCCACTGAGCCACACCAGCCAGGGCCAATTACAAACAAATTTTAACAACTAGGTCCACTCCCCCTACACTGGCCAGCTCTGCATGCCCCAGGACACGGGCCCACTGACCCTGCATTCCCATAGCGAAGAGGGCTACTTGGCAAGACAAGGTCTGCTCCAAGATTTCCCGGCCATTTGATGAAAATCTCTTCTGATTCCTAATAGCAGTCCTTCCTTCAGGCCAGCTCTGAAATTTTCGTTTTAGAGATGAGAAAACTGATGTGGGCGGAACTGGGCCTGGGGTGTGCACGCTCCAGTGGACCCTCCGTGCTCCGCAGAGCCCTGAGGTCCCTCCCCCGGACCTCCCCCTGACCTCCCTCCTGGCCTGTCTCTGCCTCTGGGTTCCAGAGTCAGTGCTCCCTCTGTCTCGCCCCAGGCTGCGGGGTGGAAACATCTGCTCCCCCCGTTAGGTTTTCCTGCTCCATCATATCCCCAGTCACCCAGCCTGGAACCCCCAGTTCCCTCTTCCTGAGAATTCCCAAAGAACGGGGTGTACACCTTTTGTCCAAGTGTCCAGTGGCCTTGAAATGGATGTTGGGTTGGAAGTGCGGCTACAATGACTCTCATCAAAAAGTGAACGCCTGGAAAGAAGCAGAAATCTCAAATTCTAGTCAAACGTTTTTACTTCTTACCACTTTGTTAAATATGTAACTCAGCAAACGTTATTAGTCTAATGTCCCAGTGCGGGGGCAGCAGTGTCTCTGTGCCCGGCGCCGCTCGTGTGGTGGGCGTGCTCAGCGGGGGCTTCCGTCGTTCAGTCGTTCAGAAGTTTTGAACCCATGTTCTGTCCAGAGCACTGAACTTGCACTATCTTTATTGTTGCCGCATTTTGCTCTTACCACTGTAAGTGTCCATTTAGACTTCAGTACATGGAGCACGTTCAGTTTTCATGCACCATCACGTCTAGGAAACTTACTTGTGTTTGGAAGTGAATGTCAGGCATCAGGAGTGAATCCGAATGGCATTGTGTATGTGCGCTGCTGACATTGCTGGTCTGTGGTGGTGCGTGCATCCGTGGTCCATGCAGCCCCGGCATCTGGCTCCCTCGTTCCGTCAGCTGGTGCCCCGTGTTCTTCCCTCATGCCCCTGGTTGCACCCCCTGCAGTGAGAGCACCTGGGCAGGTAACGGTGGGACAGTCTCGCCTGCCCGGGCGCTGCCACTGTGTCTGAGGCGGCCGCTGGCACTCTGGGTCCTGCACAGGGCCCGGCACTCGTTCGGTGCCAACAAAAGCTTATTGCAGGAGGGAGCACAGTGGGGAGAGGGGCCTCGACAGGAAGTACCGTGACCTGCAGGGCTCACTGTTTTGTTGTCTCGTCAGGAGCCCTTTGGGGATGTGACAGAGAGGAAGCAGCTCCGTGCCAAGCTTCAGTGTAAGGACTTCAAGTGGTTCTTGGAGACTGTGTACCCAGAGTTGCACGTGCCAGAAGACAGGCCCGGCTTCTTCGGGATGGTAAGCGAGGCAGGCCTGTGGTGGGCAGGGAGTTCCTGGCCCCCAGGTCTGGTCAGCAAACCCTGGGCAAGAAAGACCCTTCTTTGGGGACCACAGGCCTCCCCAGCCCAGACTCCTCTCCCTTTTCATCCACTGTTCTTCCTTCTCCCCGCGCGTCTTTGGGGCTCAGGTCCAGAATGTTGGCCCTGGGGGCCGTCTCGAAATTGGCAAGTGTCAACTAGGACGTTGGGGTTTTCATGTCCTGGTTTTTACCATTACCTTCTAACACTACCTCAGATCTCAGTGGCCGGACAAGTTCATTTCCAACTCAGGCATCCACAAAGGCAGCAGTGGGGAAAGGAGAGTCACTTCTGTTATTTCAAAAACCCTAAAAGGAGTGCTTTTGGAATGAGGCCAGCTCCTGGCCGTTGTCTGGAATTGCACCAAGTCAGCAGGGGCGCCTGCTGCGCTGCGCTTGTCAGAAGCACTGGAGTTTCCTGGGGAGTTGTTGGTGAACACCAGGCAGGAGGGTAGTGACTAAATTCAGTGTCACCGTGAAAGTGTTCAAATATACAGAAACCCAGTGGGAATGGTGTCACGAACCCTGTCCCCGACATGCTGGAATTACCACGATTTTGCCTCTCTCGCTTTCCCTCACTGCTGCTCCACTCTCCCCCATTTTTCTTTTTTCCAGCAAACCCCAGGCACTGTGTCATTTTGCTCCTATACACGTCAGCATGTATCGCAGTAAAATTCGGACACCTCCTACAAAACCACAGGCCGCTGTCACCCCTGATCAAATGAACAATACTTTCTTGGTGTCCTTTACTATGCAGCCCTTTTTCAGATGCCCCCAGATCGTCACATTTCTCTCGGGGTGTTTGGTGAGTTCCCGTGGTCCCCGCCTCTCCTCTCCTGTCCCGGTCTCGCTGATCCAAGGCAGTCCTTTCCCTCCTTGGTCCCCCTTTGCTACCACATTCGTTGCCCTGTAGAGCGCCTCACTCTGGGGCTTATCTGATTGTTTCTGTGATAACTTTTGAAGTGTGCCTCCCTCTATGTGGTGGAAGTGAGGTCTGAAGGTTCGATGGGAGTCGGCGTAACCGTTTTGGCCAGGACACCTCGCGGCTGTGCTTTGTATTTACGTCGCGTCGTAAAGGAAGCACATCAAGTCTGGTCCTCCCGCTTTTAGTGCTGAGATCGGTCAGCGGGCTCATGGAGGGTCCCCTGGACGTGCCCTGTTCCCAGGTTCCTTTACAAAGCAAAGGGATCTCAGGGACGTGGGGGCTGTGCTTTGTGAACCAGTGGGTGGTGGAACCCTTCCTGCATGGCTGAGTCTTGTCATCAGAACCAGGCTGGTGAAGGGTGGACAAGGGCGGCAGCAGTCGGGTTCAGGAGGACTATGGAGGGCGCTTCGAACGCTCCAGGACGGAGTGTGGGAAGCGCAGGACTTGCGTTTTCCCCGGGAGACTTTGGAAGGGAGGAGGGAGCATGGAGCTTCCCGTGGTTTTTTGCTCTTGCGGCTATTACAAGGTCTTAGAGCCGAGAGACACCTCAGCGATGACACTAGATTAGACAGTGTTGAGTGACAGAGAGAGCACTGGGCTTGGAGGCAGAGGTCCTGGATTCAAGACTCAGGTATCTCCACTTGTCGAGGTGCCTCGGGCACGTCATTGGCTCTTTGTATTACACTGTTGCTCGTCTAGTCTTGCATGGCGGGCCTGTGGCCTGGGGAACGCTGAGCCTCCCGACTGGGGTGTCCTTTGCTGATGCGTCATGCTGTAGCTGGAGCTCCGTGGTGTGTCTGTGAGGGGACAGCCCAGCCACGTTCAGCCCAGTGCAGTGCTAGGCTGCACAAATGCACAGCGAGGAGGAGGGGGCTTTCAGGCCCGAACAGGTCAACCTCAGCAATGCTCAGGGTTCCCAGCTGAGAGCGGGGGTTGTGATTCCCGCCCACAGATAGAGTGGGAAGGCTCTTTTAAAGCTAGAGATGTACGGGGCCCTCACCATGGAGTCCGGGTCCTGAGGCAGGCCCATCTCTCACCTGGTTCCCTCCCTCGGAGCCTTGGGTGGAATCTGTTGTTGCCTGTAAATCTGGACCAGAACGCCACCTTTGTGTTTCGTTCAGCTCCAGAACAAAGGACTGAAAGATCACTGCTTCGACTACAACCCTCCCAGCGAGCACGACCTCACGGGGCACCAGGTCCTCCTGTACCAGTGCCACGGGATGGGTCAGAACCAGGTGCGTGCTGGCTCTGGGCGTGGCGGGTGCAGGCGGCGGGGGTGGGGCGGCACTGGGGGTTCTCTGCTCTCGGGCTGATGGGCGTGGGCCTCTAGAGAGGAAAATGAGGAGAGAGCTACGTGTTTTTTACAAATTAAATGTTTGCTATGTTTTTTTCATTGTAAAAGTAACATGGTCATTACAGAACATTCGGGAAGTATAAAAAGTAGAAGCTAATAGCAGATGACAGGACCCAGCACAGCCGCCGTTACAGTTAAGGCACATGTACCTCCCATCTCTGTTCCCACGCGCGGCCTTTGGATACGTGTCCTAAATAGCTGTCATCCGGTGTCTGTGTGTTTTCTCTGCCGTAGCTCCGTTTACTTCGTCCTGCTTCCCTCGTGTCATTAGACACCTTTGCGAATGTCATTCCCAGCGGCCACGTGGGGTACCCGGGTGTGGCTACGTTCCTGTTCTGTAACCGAGTCCCTGCCTCCCCGTTTTTGCCAGTGTAAATAACCCTGCCGCTGACACCTTCGGTTAGGAAAAAAAAGTCAGGAAACAAACAGAAGGTCCGCATTTTGGATGACTTCCTTAGAATTGACTCTGAAACGCAGTCACAGGTTTTGAAGGAGCGTGCCACATGGCCAAGCAGGGGTCAGAGCGGTTACCTCGGCTGGGGGCCTGGGCGGATTTGTTAAGTGCTGTCCTTCGGGCTGGCCAGGGGGCAAGTCCTGGATGGTCTGAGGACCGGAACAGGACCCTGGCCCAGGAAAGCAGACAGGCCCACCAGGGCGGGGCTGGCGGAGGGGCAGGAGAGGAGGGCAGTGTTAGTTCTGGACCTTCAAAGCCTGACCGTCCTAGGAGGCATCAGACACTAGAGACGAAGAGGCAGGGATGCAAGTTTTCTTCCATCCTGGGGCTCCCACAGTTCCGTTTGAATGCGAAGCGCCATTAGGGTCAATAGCCAGCTTTCAAAACTCAGACCCCTGCAGCCTTAAGTTGCTCAGGTTCTCCAGCGCTTTTCAGAACAGTGCTCAAGGGCGGTCCTCCCAAAGGTAGCAGCAGCACCACCCGAGAGCTTTGAAATGCACGTTCTCAGGCCCGCCCTGCCCCTCTGGAGCCCCAGTCTCTTGTTTCAGCCAGCTTCCTGGGAGAGGTGCTGCTCCATGCGACTGTGTCAGAACCTCCTGGAAGGGAGGGAGCGGGCAGTGTGGGTGGGTGGGTGGCTGAGTGCCTTGTTAAAAACGTGAAAACACAGCCCCCTAGGGCCTTAGACTGAAGGAATCCGCAGTCCCCCACTGGGTGGGGCTGGAATCAGCATTTTTCCTGGTCACACTAGAGGAGGAAACCGTTGCCCTGGAAGAACCCAGCCCTCCCGTCCTCAGTCCCTTTGCTTGCACACAGCACTTTATGGTTTCCGAGGCCCGGTCACACTCGTTGTACTTTGGAGGGAGGAGGACGAAAGGACTGACGGAAAGGAGAGGAGGTGGCTGGGAAGGCCGCAGAGCGCCCACCCGGGTGCCGGCACTGGGCACCGGTGCATTTTCTTTCCTGCTGGTCACACTGGCAGGGGGCGGGCCTAGGCTCCTCGCGTGTGAGGATCCCAGGTACCTGCAAGGCAGACCTGAGAAAGGGCCCCTCCATTCCCACTTGCTGAGCACCACACCAGGCTGCGTGGAGTGCCCGAGGGACATGCAGGAGGCTGACGGATTAGACAGGCTCGTGTCTGCGGGTGAGGGGAGAGTGAGGGACCCTGACTCCCACGCTCCCGTGACCCCCCGCTCTTATCCAGCAGTTCCCCGCTCCCCCAGTCAGAGGGTGACTGATGCCTGTTGGCTTCTCTGGTTTTAGTTTTTCGAATACACATCCCAGAATGAGATTCGCTACAACACCCGCCAGCCGGAGGCCTGCATAGCTGCGGAGGCAGGATCAGACACTCTGATCATGCATCTCTGCGAGGAAAGGGCCCCGGAGGACCAGAAATTCATCCTGCAAGAGGTGAGTGAGCTGTCTCGTCCGCCCTTGCTGCTGTCTGTGGGTGGCAGAGGGGAGCATGGAGGTAAAGCCTGCTCTCTGGCGCAGTCCTGGCGAGTCTCAGGGCTGCCACCACATATAGGAGCCTAGGACCGGCGCAGCGCCCTGAGCCCGTGGCCCCACGGTCAGAGTCCCGGTGTCCAGTGTCGGCTGCACTTTCCCTGTCCCTTCACTCTGGGCTCCCCTCCGTCCTTCCCTCTGCCTCCACCTTGAGCTGCAGTGGCAGAAATGGGAAGAGGACCGGTCGCGGATGTGTTCTGAGATGAAATGGGGTTTAAACAAGCGAAACCAATCGCCAACATGTAAGGATGGCAGGTTAGATCCGGGTGGAAGTCACTCCACTTCTCCAGCCTCCTTTTTCCCTGGCTCTGAAATAGGGGTGGGCAGAGCAGCCTCATCTTAACTCTAGCGAGGATTGGATGTATGGCCAGGAATATATATACTCTTTGGAAACTGGGACGCTCTATCGAGATTAGTTGCTACTTGCAGTGGAATCACCAGGATCTCTCGGAGGGAGGTGGCTCTCCATCAGAATAGTCGCTGAGGAGGAACCGGGTGTTATTTCAGGCATGAAGGGCGCTAGTCCCACCATATTCGCGGTGAGCCTAGGATGCGACTCATAAATCGGTCATATCCTTTGACTCACAAAAAAGCACTTGAGAGAATAAAACCAAAGAAAATAATTCAGAAGAAAAAAAATTAGTTCTCTTTTATCTCTATGGGAAGCTGTCATTCCCAGCCTGGCCCCAGGGGTGGAAAGATTTATCTAGACTGCTTATAAATAGGTTAATTCCAAGAATGAATAGAAGTTGGAGTATGTTTTCCTGTAGAAAATGTTATGTTTAGCAACGTAGTTTGCAGGCTCCTTGGAAAAGCCAGGCACCATAGTATTGTCTATCTCATGTGAAAAACGAGGGAAATGCTGCGAGCCCCAGAGTCTGTGACCTTCTGTTTGACCTCTCCCTTCTTTCTTTCCACTGGAAGCCATTGTAAGCTCTCAAAGAACAGCAGTGCAAGAGAGAGACTATAAAATTGGTTTGAAATGTCATTAAAATTTTATCTTAAATTTCAGTAACCATTTAAGGAGAAGCCCGTCTCTTCAGGAGGGCTGCTTTATTTAATTACAGGCATATTTCAGAGATTTCGCAGGTCCTGCTCCATTCCACTGTGGTAAAGCAAGTTTTGCAATAGAGAGTCATGTTAATTTTTTGGTTTCTCTGTGCATATAAAAGTGATGTTTACCCTGTATTGTAGTCTGTTAAGTGTGCAGTAGCATTATGTCTAAAATACGATGTACATACCATAGTTAAAAAAATACTTCATTGCCAAAAGATGCCAAGTATCATCTGAGCCTTCAGAAGTCATAATTTTTTGCTGGTGGACGGTCTTACCTTCAATTTGTAAAAACACATTGTCTGCAAAGTGTGATAAAGGGAATCATAGGAAAATGAGGTAGGCCTGTATTTACCTTCACATTATTCTGAAGGCAACTTGTGACCACTTTTTAGGGTTTTCAGGGTTAACACTTAGGCAATTATTTTGCAACTAATTTTATTTCTCAGGTTTCTCTCACCCTGGAATAGGGATGTCGCTGACCCACTATTGAGTTCCCTGGGGGTGTTCCGACAGCTTTCCACAGAGAAAGGCGGGAGAGGAGCCAAAGAGAAACTCCAGGACTCGGGGAGGGATTTGCTGCGTTAACTCAGCACAGTTTGGGGAAAGAAGGGAAGGGGGGGCATTAAAGGGGATTGTCGCCTTTCGGAGTTTGGGAATTGGCACCATCTTGGAACCCACTTCCTCTCTGGTGACTTGCTGGTCTGTAGCTGATCTGGGACTGAAGCCAAGTTTCCTGACTCTCCATTTCAATACATCAGAGAGAGATCCCCAGGGATGGAGTTTGTTGACCTAAGTGGAAGAGATTCATAAAGGGTCTTTGGTCTTGACTTCCCTGAATGAAAAGAAGTAGAGATGAGGCATAGTGTCTGACAGATCCCCAGAGCAGCCAGCAGGTGGCACCATTGGCTCTGACTGGAGCCCAGGACCCTGTGAGCAGCTCCTGTGAACGTCTGGTATGATGTTTCTCTGCCCACGCCTGGTCCTCTCTTTGCACCGACGCCGTGGATTGCCTTTGTACATGCAGACCCTGCTCAACCAATATTTCTGAAGTGATAAAGTCGCCCTGAGCACTTAAGAACACAGGTTAAGGAAAAAGAGACTTGCTGAGGGATTGCCTGTAATTCTCTTGACCATGCAATGTCTGTTATCTTTTGTAGGATGGTGCTTTATTTCACGTGCAATCCAAGAAATGTGTTCAGGCCGAGAGGACAGCTGTCGGTGACGGTTTTGTGCCACTCCTACGAGACTGCGTCAACTCGGAACATCAGAAATGGTTCTTTAAAGAACGCGTGTCATAAAGTGTCGCTGTACCCAGGAGACTAGCAGAGGCGATGGGGGGCCCCTGGACTTAGTCCAGCAGAGACTTAGCTAAGTCCACTGGTGACCCCCCAAAAACTGGGCTGCTCTGTTTTCATAAGGAAATCACTGTGCAATGTGTGAAAGTGATGTGGGGGTGTGGTAAGAGTGTAAATGAGCTTTGTACTGATTTTGAAAACTTTAAAATTGTTCCCAAATACTCTGTTTTTCAAAGGATAATCATAAAATGTTAATGCTTGGGTGTCAGAGAATTAAAAACCTTTAAATATTTTTCTATCAAAATGTACTGTTCTACTGTTGTGTCTTTTTATTCTCCCTAGCAAAAAAGTAAATGTTTTATTTTGGTAATTGCAGGGATTTCCAGGCGCAAAGATATTCACATGTGTGGAGATTAGACTCATGGTCATTAATTTTGAGTAAACTGATAAGAACTTCAAATGCGGGGTCAGACTTTTCTCACTGTGGACTGATGGATGGTGGGAGCACTGTGCTGATTCCTTCAGGTCATTGAGATCATCGAGGTTTATTTAATAAAGAGTGCTGTTCGATTGTGTGTTGCTGTCATGGTCAAACCTCCAGGTAAAATTTGTATTAGCCAGAGAAGACTCCCCAAAGCGCAGATCTCAGAGGAACAGCTCGGTAAAGTGACCGATACACACGTCCACCACACGGGGCAGACTTCCATGGGGCCTCACCGTTGCGTGGTCGGCTGCTTTTAGCAGTTACCACAAGGGCTTTAAAACGTTTTTATGTCATTTTGAATGTTTATCACACATTCATGAGAGGGAGAAATTTAATGGTCTCTGTGAAGCTCAGGTTTCAAGTTTGTTCACTAATATCTAGCCATTTAAATCGTTTTATGCCACAGCAGCTGCTGTGCAGGTTTCTCGGTGATTCTGGTTTGTGGGAGATCCCACACCCTCTCCTGAGATCTTGTCAATGTGATGAAGTCAACGTGAATGATTTGCACAGGTGGGGGAGGGCATCGCAGATCTCTGTTTTTACAGCCAGCCAGGTGTGAGCGATGGAGACACACGCGCAATTGACTAAAAGTCTCAACTTGGGCCACAGGCTCTTGGGCTTCTTTTTATACGTATTCTCCTCTTGGAGGGCTCCAGTTAATTACCCAGAAAAAGCTCCAGTTGACCTGGCTTGGGAACTTCGGTTTCTTCATCTGTAAAATGAAAATAATGAAACCAAGCTTATGGGATAGGTGCCGTGTTTTGCTGTGTATAGTGTGCTCCCATGCATAATGCACATCCATGTTTGGCCCAAACTTTCAGGGAAAAAAATGTTTTAATTTTTTAAGTCAATTATTTATTTATATTTAGATACTTGTTTTTTTTTAATATTATAAAGGAATCTTAGCATTTATTTTTGAACATGTTATGGTAAAAAGATTTTATGTAACTAATTATGAAGCACAAGAACAGGTACAAGTTATCTCAGGCACTACCCACATATAATGCGCATCCTTATTTTTCTCTCAAAAATTTGGGCCAAAAAATGCGTATTATACATGGCAAAATACGGTACTAGGGTAAAGTAACAGAGCAAGGTGACAGCTTAGCTTAGTCCCTGACATACAGTGTGGGTTTATTAAATTTGTTTTCATAAATGCACTTTATAAAATACGACACTGCTAACTTCAGTTGGTGTTTATTCAAAAATAAATATTAAATAATTTAGTTATTTTGTGTTTTGGGATTAAGTAGCTCCTGAGCAGGCAGGCACACAGTCTGGACACCTCCAGCACAGCTCAGTTCTCTCATAAACATGCGGCAGGGCCATTCCCCCACCCACCCACCCGGGGGTAACCTGTAAAGCAGGTGAGATGCCTTCCCAGCCTGTCCTGGAGGTGAGAGTCCCACCTGCCTCCTCCCGCCCTTTCTGCGCTGCCAGTCTGAGCTCCAAGCTGGGGGGTCAGTCCCTCCCCGGTGTGGGAAGACAGTTCAGGCAGACAGCAGGTGAAGGCGACCGAATCCCTGCTGCGTGCGAGGAGGCCGCAGGTGCGCTTCTGTGTGCGTGCGCTGAGCACGCAGTGACGCCTGTGCGTGGGAAGTCGCCGGTCTTACTCCTGCCATTGGCATGCTGTATTTGCAGTAATTTTTAGGGTGGAAAAAAACGAATAAAAATAATAATGTTTTTGTGGTGTCACAGGAAACATTTTCAGAGATTGGGAGCCAATTTGCAATATTTTGAAGGAGCTTTCCCATCAGTGATGGGTGAGGAGTCCCAGCCTGGCAGGTCCCTGCCTGCCCCACTGGGAGGTGTGGACTGGCCCCCGGTTCTGGTCGTCAGTGCGATGGTTACAATAACAATGCAGACAATGCAGGTGCCTTTGAAACAGGTTCAGGGATGCCCGTCCCTGTCATCAGAGGCCTACTTACCACTCGAGAGGGTTCCGTTTTGAAAACGTGTATACAGCTTCCTATGGGTTAGTTGGGAATGACTTGTTTTATTTATATGGCTCCATTCTGGACTTCTTTATGGCTTGAGTATATGTTAAAACTTAAATTTCCTGCACTGACTAGCTTCCTTTTTCTCCTACTGGAGCCGTGCTTTTTACACTTTCAAGGGTGTGGAATCACCTGGCGTTTTGTTAAAAGGCGATTCAGCTTCGGTAGGTCCGGTGTGGGGCCCGAGACCCTGCATTTCTCACAAGCTCCCATCTGGCACCATCACTGCTGGTCTGTGGACTGTAGTTTGAGTAGCGAGACACTCGAGGGGAAGAAGAAAGCTCCTGCTTGGCCGGCTGCTCGTGTCTTGCTCTCACACACACACCAGAGGGTGGTGTCCCCTCAGGAAACAGGATGATGCTGTAGTTGAGGCCAAGTCTGTTGGTCTAGAAGATTCTCCGAACCTTAGGCCCGCAGGGTGCAGACCTGAAGTTCCAGAGA
>PVJI01029452.1:0-15285 GCA_004026765.1 Micronycteris hirsuta
GCGTGTGTGTATCTCACATCTTCTTTATCAAATTGTCCATCGGTGATATTTAGACTGTTTCCATGTCTTGGCTATTGTGAATAATGCTACTATGGTCATGGGGGTATAGATATCTCTTTGATATTCTGTTTTCAATTTCTGCAGCTATGTAACCAGAAATGGGATTACTGAATCAGGTGGTAGTCCCATTTTTAATTTTTTGAGGAATCTTCAGACTGTTCTGTTTGGTGTCTGTACCAGTTTACATGGTCACCCACAGTGCCTGAGAGTTCACTTTCTTTCTGCATCCCTACCAACACTTGTTGTTTCTTGTCTTTTTTAAATCCTCATCCAAGGATAAATTTATTGATTTTACTGAGAAAGGAAGGGGAGAGAGAGAAGCGTTGACGTGAGAGAGAAACACTGATAGTTGCCTTCCGTATGCACCCTGACTGAGGATTCAACCTGCAACTTAGTTATGTGCCCTGACTAGGGGTTGAAAGTGCAGCCTTTTGGTGTACGGGATGATGCTCCCACTGACTGAGCCACCCGGCCAGGGCTATTTCTTGTTTTTTTTCTTTATTTTTCTTTTTTTATGATAGTCATTCTAACAGGTATGAGCTAATATCCCATTGTGCTTTTCATTTGCATTTTCTTGTTGATTAGTGATGATGAGCCCTTTTTATGTACCCGTTGGACATCTGTATGTCAGTTTTTTTTGCCCATTTTTAAATTGAATTTTTTTGTTATTGAGTTGTATGAATTCTTTATATATTTTGCATATTAACCCTTTATCAAATATATGCTTTGCAAATAGTTTCTATTTGTTACTTTTTCTTTTCATTTTATTGATGGTTTTCTTTGCTTTGCAGAAGTGTTTCAGTTGGATGTAACCCCACTTGTTTATTTTTGCTTTTGTTGCCTTTGTTTTTCATGTCAAATAAAAATATCATTACCAAGACTGAAACCAAGGAGCTTACCCGTATTTTTTTCTAGGAGTTTTCTGTTTTTAGGTACTGTATTAAATCTTTTTTCCATTTCGAGTTGATTTTTTTGTGTATATGGTGTAAGATAGTGATCTGGTTTCAATTTTTCCAACAGCATTTATTGAAGAGACTGTCCTTTCCCAGGTGTATATTCTTGTCTCCTTTGTCATAAATTAACTGACCATATATGGGTCGGTATATTTCTAGGCTCTTTATTCTGTTCCATTGAGCAATGTGTTGGTTTTATGCAAATACCACATTGTTTTGATGGCTATAGCTTTGTAATATAGTTTGCAATCATGAAGCATATTGCCTCCAGCTTTGCCCTTATTTCTCAATGTTTTTTGACTATTTTGGGTCTTTTGTGGCTCCATACAAATTTTAGGATTGTTTGCTGTATTTTTTTGTGGAAAGTGCCATTGGAATTTTGATAAGGATTGCATTTAATCTGTATATTGCTTTAGGTAGTATAGAAGTCTTAAGAAATACTGATTCTTCCAATCCATGAGCATAGACTATCTTTCTGTTTACATTTGTGTCTTCAGTTTTTTTCATCAGTGTCTTACAGTTTTTAAACTACATGTCTTTCACCTCCTTGGTTAAAGTTATTCCTAGGTATTTCATTCTTTTTCGATGCAATCATAAATGGCATTTAAAAAAATTTCTCTTTCCGATAGTTTGTTACCAGTGTATAGAAAAGTAACAGGTTTTTTGCATATTGATTTTGTATCCAGCGACTTAACTGAATTTGTTGATTAGTTCTAATATTTTTTTGGTGGAGTCTTTAATACTTTCTACATATAAAATCATGTTATCTTCATGCTCAGTGTCACTAATCATCAGAAAAATGCAAATTAAAACCACAATGAGGTATCACCGCACACATGTCAGAATGGCTATTATCAACAAATCCACAAATGAGAAGTGTTAGCAAGGATGTGGAGAAAAGGGAACCCTCATGCATTGTTGGTGGAAATGCAGATTGGTGCAGCCACTGTGGAAAACAGTGTGGTGGTCCCTCAAAAAAATTAAAAATGGAACTGCATTATGAGCCAACATTTCCACACTTGGGTATATACCTGAAGAAATACAATACACTAATTTGAAAGCATATATTCACTCCTATGTTCTTTGAAGTGTGATATATAATAACCAAGTGCCCATCAACATGCAAGTGGGTAAAAAAAAATCTGTGGTACATATATACAATGGAACAGTACTTGGCCATAAAAAAGAAATCTTACAATTTGTGACAGCATGAATAGACCTAGAGGGTATTATGCTCAGTGAAATAAGTCAGTCAGAGAAAAACAAATACAATATAATTTCACTTACATGTGGAATCTAAGAACAAAATAAATGAACAACCAAAATGGAAACAGATTCATAGATACAGAGAATAGACTGATAGTTGCCAGTAAGGATGGGAGTTGGAGAGGTGGGTGAAGAAAGTGAAGAGAATGAGAAGTACAAATTGGTAGTTACAAAGCAGTCATGGGGTTGTAAAGTGCAGCATAAAGAATAAAGTCAATAATATTGTAATAGCTATGTATGGTACCTGGTGGTACTTAAGATATTGGGCCATCACTTTGTAAAGTATAAGATTATCTAGCCACTATGCCATATGCATGAAATTAATATAATATTGAATGTAAACTATAATTGAAATATAAAATTAAAAAAATAAAATTATGTCATCTGCAAATAGTGGCAGTTTTACTTCTTTCTTTCTGTTATGGATAGATTGCCTTTGATTTTTTTATTACCTAATTGCTCTGGGCAGGACTTCCAGTACTGTGTTGAATAAAAAATGGCTACAGTGGGCATGTTTTTGTTTCTGATTTAGAAAAAAATTTCAGCTTTTTATTGTGTAGTATGTTGTTAGCTGTGGGCTTGTCAAATGACTTTTAAGTTGAGGTATGTTTGCTCTATATCAGTTTGTTGAGAAATTTTATCACAAAAGGATGCTGAACTTTGTCCACATATATTGAGATAAACATACAATGTTCATCTTTAATTTTGTGAATGTGGTATATCACACTGATTGGTACTAATGTGTATCCTGGAATAAATCCCACTTGATCATGATATATGATCCTTCTAGTGTATTGTTGAATTTGGTTAGCTAATATAAATCATTAATTATATATTCTATAAATATATAATCTTAATATTTATTTTCAATTTTAGGTGCCTCCTATGTTGGTTGCATAATTATTTACAAATGTTTGTACTCTTGATTGACCTTTTTATCACTATACAGTGATCTTCTTTGTCTCTTATTACAGTCTTTAGCTTAAAGTCTATTTTGTCTGATATAAGTATATCTAAGTATACGTTCTCTTTTGATTTCCATTTGCATGGAATTTTTTTCCATCCCTTCACTTGCAGTATGGTGTGTCCTTACATCTGAAGTGAGTTTCTAGTTAACAGCATATAGTTGGGTCTTGTCTTTTATCCATTCAGGCACTGGATGTCCTTTGATTGAAGAATTTAGTCTATTTCATTTTAAGTATCTATTGATTGGCATGGGCTTACTGTTGCCATGTTGGTAATTGCTTTTTGGCTGTTTTTCTCTTTATCTCTCTTTTTTAATGATTTTCTGTAGGTGTATGCTTAGATTTCTTTCTTTTTACCTTTTGTATATTTGTTATAGGTTTTTGCTTTGGGGTTACCATAAGGCTTATATATAACACCTTATATGTATAGCAGCCTTATTGAAAGCTAATGATATCTTAAATTTAAATGCATACTAAAGCCCTATATTTTTACTCTTCCACTCTAGTTTTTATGTTTTTAATGTCATTATTTACATCTTTTTACCTTGGGATCCACTAAAAAATAATGTAGTTATATTTATTTTTAAGGCATTTGTGTATTACATTTATGTCATATACCCACCATTAGAGCTTAAGAATATTTTGAATTTAACTATATGTTTGCCTTTACCAGTGTAATTTATGATTCATATGTTTTCCTGACACCAATTAGCACTCCTGTTTTTCGGCTTGAAGAACTCCCTTTAACATTTCTTGTAGTAAAGGACTCCAGTTGCAGAGGACTCCTTCAACTTTTGCTTGTCAGGAAAACTCTGTCTCTTCTTTAATTCCGAAGGACATTTTGCTAGTTAGAGTATTCCTTCAGCATTTTGAATATTTATGCCTCTCGCATTTGGCTTGCAAAGTGTCTGCTGAAAAACGTCCTAATAGTCTAAAGGGAGTTCCTTTGTATGTATCAAGTTGTTTTTCTTTTGCTGGGAAGAATCTTTAAGAGTCTTATCATGCCTCTAATTTCCTTTTTTTATAAAGGATTTTATTTATTTATTTTTAGAGAGAGGGCAAAGGAGGGAGAAAGAGAGGTAGAGAAACATCAATGTGTGAGAGAAACATTGATTGGCTGCCTCTCACAGGCTCCTAACTGGGGACCTGGCCTACCGCTCAGGCATGTGCTCTGACAGGAAATCGAACAAGTGACCTTTCTGATCACAGACTGTCAGTCAATCTACTGAGCTTCACCAACCAGGCAGGGCTCCTTGTCTCTAACCTCTGACAAATTAATTACATTGTGTCTTATTAGAGGTTTCTTTGCATTCGTCTCATTTGGAATTCTCTGAGCTGCTTGGTCTGGATGTCTATTTCTTTACCTAAGATAGGGAAATTTTTGTCCATTATTTCCTCATAAGCTTTCTGTCCCCCTTTCTCTCTCTTCTGTTTCTGAGACCTTGATAAGGCAAAAATCTATCTGTTTAATGGTGTATGTAAGTCCCTTAAACGATCTTCATTCCTTTTCATTCTTTTTTTCTTTTTGCTCCTATGATTAGATGAATTCTATCACCTTTTCTTTAAGTTTGGTCATTCTTTCTTATGACTGATCTAGTCTGATGATGAACCCTTCTATTGAATTTTTCATTTCTCTTATGTGTTCTTCAGCCCTGTGATTTCTGTTTGGCACTTCTCTAATATTTTCTATCCTTTTCTTTAAATTCTCACTTTGTTAATACATTGTTTTCCTGACCTGGGTAAGCAGCAAAAACAAAATTTTTGTGATTCATTTGAACTCTTTTTTAGGTATATCACTTATCTTCCTTTCATTAAGTTCTGTCTCTGGAGTTTTAACCTGTTCTTTTGCTTGGAACATATTCCTATTTTTCTTCATTTTTCCTTGAATCTTTCTGTTGTTCTAGGTGCATTAGATTAAAAGAGCTACTTCTGCAAGTCTTGAAGGAGTGGTCTCCAGTAGGAGATGAACCTTATCATTTATCTTGGCCCTAACTCTTTGTTGTCTCTCAAACCTTTATGATGGCCCAAGCTGCCTTCTTCGTTCTTAGTGGCTTGGAGGAGCTGGTGTGCTACAATCTGTCAGTGTTCTAGAGGGGTGGATCTCAATCAGCAGCTAGATGCAGGCTGACTGGAAGCCATACCCTTAGGCAGCATCTTCTGAAATATCAGCGTAGATCCCTGTCAATATTATTGTTGTTATTTTATACAGCTAATATTTATTCAGATTTATCCAGAGTGCCATCCTTTCTTATCATAATTTTTCTTGTATTTTAGGCCTTCTTTTAGAAAAATTGTAACATCATTTTTCATTGAGGTGCTAACTTTCACAAGTTTTCTCAAATTTTGCTGTCTGAAAATTTCTTTTTTTCTCTTTTTAAATTATTTTATTGTTGTTCAATTACAGTTGTCTGCATTTTCCCCCCACCTATCTCCCCCACCCCAGCCAAACCCACCTCCCTCCCTTGCTTCCACCCTCTCCCTTGGTTTTGTCCATGTGTCCTTTATGGTAGTTCCTGAAAACCCTTCCCCCTATTTTAGTCTTTCTCTCAAATGATAGTTTAAGTGTATAAGTTTAGCTTGGCAGCTATTTTCTCTTAGCACTTTAAAGACATTTAATTTTTTCCGATTTTACTTGTTGAGGAAGTTTAGGTGATATTTTTTCTCTTTGTTAATTAATATTTTTTTTTTATTGTTTTTTGCAGTTTTAATGTATCAGTTCATGTCTTTAATCCATTTTGGAAAGTTAGCATCTTCTCTTTAAGTAATGCTTTTCTCTCATTTCTTTTGAACTCCAATTCAACACGTTAGAATTTCTCTTTTTATTTTTCGTAACTCATAAATTTGCACTTATATTTTCTATCCCCTTTTATCTTGGAATTGAATTCTTGGTAGTACCCTCATATTTTTCCTCCTTTTCGCTATTTCCTTCAGGGGTAGGTTTTATATTTTGTATTACCACAGAATGATAAGTATATGGGAGTAAATCTAAGAAAAGATGTACAACAATTCTACAGGGGAAATTATAAAAACTATAATAAAAGTCATTAAAAACTAAGTAAGTGGAGATATGTATCATTTTAATGTATATAAAACCAATTTAAAAATATCAGTTCTTCCCAGATTTATTTATGGAGTCGATATATTTCCAATGAAAATTTGAAAAAAGTTTTTCATTGTAACTTGATGAGTTTATTTTAAGATATATATGGAAAATTATAGGGCCAAAAGTAGCCAAGACACTGCTGAAGAAGAGTAAGGAAAGACTTGTCTCATTTATGTATATTATGATTTATTATGAAGCTAATGTGAATAATTAAGATAGTGTGGTGCTGATGGAGAGATAGACAAATCGACCAATGAGATAGAATAAAGAGCCCAAAACATGTTCACACACTTATATAACAGTAGTATGGCAGATTAATGGGGAAAAAATGACTGTTCAATAAATGTAACTAGAAAAAATCTTATTTACTTTATGGGAAAATATTGAATATTTACCTCACACTACACATAAAAATGAACTTCAGATTTGTTAAGGATTTAAATGTTAAATTCAATACAAAATATTTAGTATAACATACTTGGGGGTATTTGAAGCTTATCATTACAGAAGGCTATCTTAAGCAAATTATAAGGCATGCTTATTAAAAATGGAAAGTTTTAAATTATGACCTTTTATCAAAGTAAATATTAAAGTGAAAGATAAGTTATAAATTTGGAGAAAGTATTTATGATACATATGACCAATAATGAATGGGTATCAAAAATATATCAAGAATCCTTACATATTAATAAGAAAAGGATAATTTTTTCAAATCACACAATGTGGTATTATTCAGGTCGAAAATTATCTATAGCTATAAAATTTTATGTCATTGTTTTATGTATACATGTGAATATGGGTGAATCTTTGTAATATAACTTTGAAAAAAGTTTAAAAATACGGCATGATAAATGAAAGCATATTTTAGATAAAAGTATATATAAAGTTACAGTGTACGTTGTAAGAATACATACGCGTACTCAGACACACACAATAAGAAGCAAGCAACGATGAAAGGAGACGTGGAGGAGTGGCTGTCCTGCCGTGGAACAGTCAGGGAATGGATGGGCCACACTCAGGTGGATGCGTGATATTGTCTGTTTCCTGGTCTTCCTGTTAACGGGTGCTTTCACGGGTATTTATTGTATTGCATACAAATAAAGTAGAAATCAAGTGAGTAAAGATGGCTTTGTATGGACCAATACTGAGAATGTGACATGGGCCACAAATGACCATGAATCCACTCTGGGTCCATTAAAAAAAAAACAAAATAAAGTCAGGCAGCTGCCAGATGAAGTGGGGTAAAGCCGAGGTCTGCCCATAAAGTATCCAGCCATGCAATGTAGAGACTTTTACTGAAGAAGATACGAGACACAAGAAACATTGTACCCAGGACAATGATACCTCGGTCCCCTTCACAGTAGGCACCTTGGGACCTCACACAGTTCTCCCAATCTCCATCCGCTGCCCCGTCGTATTTTCCTGAATGTCGTCAATAGTCTGAAATATCTTCCCTTTCGAAGGTGATTTTAGTTTCGGGAAAAGCCAGAAGTTGCAGGGCACCAAATCTGGGCTGTAGGGAAGCTGAGTCACCTGTGTGATTTTATGTTTCACCAAAAAACTCTGCATTAGATGTGACGCATGAGCGGCATGTTGTCGCAATAAAGCTGCCAATCACCAGTTGCCCACAGCTGCGGCCTTCTGAATAGTTTGAATAGTTTCTGTTGAGGAATGTTCAGGCTTGACACAAAATTTGATGCAGATTCGTTGCTCTACTTGCTCAGTCGTTTTGAATGTGATGGTTACACAATACACATGCTCACTCAGTGGTGTCTACCACCACCGCTGACTAGTACAGTGAAGTCATCATTGTTCACACATGCACATTCCAGTGCACTCTCCTTGGCTGCCAGGTTACACCAATATCATGCAAACCATTCTCATTATATTAACAATGACTGGACTTTTCCGGGACAGACCTTGTATGCTTCAGGCAGAGGGAACAGTAAATATACAGGTCCTGAGGTTAGAAAGCTTAGAGTGAATTATCTGGGAAGTGACAAAGTCCAGATTGAGGTGAAATGAAGGAGGACAGTGGCTGAGAATATGGCTGAAGAGGGATGCAAGTGAAAGATCATGCAGTATTCTGCTTACAATGTTAAGTAGTTTGGATTTTATTCCAAACACATAAATAGGCTATTGATATGTTTTAAGCAAGGGAGAGATGTCACTAGTGTATATTTTTAAAAAGTTAGCATCACTGGAGTATGTCCAATAAATTACAGTGGGATAAGATTAAAAGGAATTCCCTGGCTGGTGTAGCTCAGTGGATTGAGCACGGGCTGGGAACCAGAGGGTCCCGGTTCGATTCCCAGTCAGGGCACATGCCTGGGTTGCGGGCCAGGTCCCCAGTGAGGGCCATGTGAGAAGCAACCATACATTGCTGTCTCTCTCCTCTCTGTCTCCCTCCCTTCCCCTCTCTCTAAAATAAATAAATAAAATCTTAAAAAAAAAAAAAAGACCCTACTTAAAAAAAAAAAGATTAAAAGGAATTATGGAAACCAGTATGAAGCTACTGAGTAGCACAAATAAGAGTTAATGGTGAGTTTTTCTAAGGTGGTGGTCGTGCAGAGAAGTGGGCACCCTGAGGATGCCTGACTGAAATCACTGTATCAATGGGAGAAGTGTGACATGAGGACGTGTGAAGAGGGAGGGAGATGGGAAGCAAAGGAATGTGTATTTTAGAGCTTTGAAACATGGCAGACCTGGGTAATGGATGGATTTTTATCCAATATTAATTCTGGCTCAGCCTAGTAAGGTTGCATCAAGTTCAGCTGTTCGTCTTAGGCCCCTCTTTCTCCTTATGGGATTTTTCCTTCTGGGATGGACAAGGAAGGAAGCAAGTGAAGATGAGGGGAAAGAAGAGCGAGCTGTGCAAGTGAGCAGTTGTTAGTTTTTAATGAATGTGAGGTTTGGGGTTCTGTTATACTATACTTAGTAATAAAAGAAAACAGTAGTTTTCATTTTACCTGCAGCAAGTTTTAGACTTTATACTTTTAAAATTACTTTCTCTGAACTTTAAGGACCATTGACTTATGTCTAAGTTACTGTTCAGTAACGATCATATAAAATGTCAGATGCACTTAAGAGGAAGAAGGCATTTGTATTTGAACACTGTTTTCTACAGACATGTTAAATCTATAAACTAAGAGGTTCGCTGTGGTTGTAGTGTGTGGATGTTTTAGAACAGAAGTAATTCTGACATTATCCAGATGAATAGACGAGAGCAAAAATGAACTTATTCCTGTGCAAGACCTATAATTGAGCTGGTGAGTGTTTATTTCCTGCCACATTTCTGTGACTTCTCTGCATGTGCAGAGCAAATATTCCTGACCCACACAGATTATGTTCCTGGCACTGATATTGCTCTGATTCATGTTTGTAAGTGATTCAATCTTTTATAAATGGCCTTTTGACAGCAAGAAGCTGGTCCTGGGCCTGATTCTTTGTAATTTTCCTCAGTAAATTATATAATGGAACAGAGACCATGAACAGCAAGCTTATAAATGGCATTAGGCTGTCGTTTTAAGCAATAGGTTAGAATTCAAAGTGATTGTGGCCAAATGGAAAAGAGAGCTTAGAAAGGAATGAATTTCAATTTTGATGGAATATGTATGATACTTTACGATAAAAGAATAAAAATAGACACTGAAATGAAAAGAGGCGGAGGGCTAGGGTCTGGGGGCGGCAGTGTTCCCATTGGAGAACCCACTAGCAAGTGCGCCAGTTGTCACGTGCTTCCTGAGGGAAAGTATGAAGAGGTTAGTACCAGCATGACACTTGTCACATTCAGCAGAAGTGAGCCTGGCTAAGATGGTGCTTCATTAAGTGATAATTTTGTTCATATTTGAAGGTGATAGTAACGTAGGTACTGTTTAACTTAAGGTAGGTAGTGTATAGATATGTTGATGTTATCTATAGATCATAGGCCAGATTGTATTATTTATAGATATACTATCCATAGGCATTTAACTTGGTACTTGAAGATAGCAGAATATTAGTTTTTAATATCTCAACCTATGTTGTAGAATAACAACTCTATGCATTTTATTCTACATTTAACTTCAGCATAGAAATCCACTTCAACTAAAATACTTACCCAAGGTGCTCTATTTACTTTGCTAAGTGTGAGATGAGAACCTTTTGCCTGTGTGGCCAAGATAACAATCTTTGTTTGTTCTGCTCCAGGATGGAGTTCTTTGTCATCTTTTTCTCCGACCCCTTTCCTTCCCTTGAGCACTCTTTCCCCTCTGACACCTCTGTCTGTGCCTTGGCGATAGAACCACCTGACTGCAAACCGCCCCCCCCCCCCAATGGCCCCAGAACAAAAAAATAATAAAAGAACTAAATTGAAAGTGGACCTCTCATTGTATTACAGTATAATTCTTTTCAATAAGTACTAGAAATCATTAGTTGAATATTTTAATTCTGCATGTTGGTATGAACAATAAGTTCTCCATTTTACAACTTCAAGTTGTAGAGTGTTTTCTAAAATCCCCGTTTGGTGTTTAAGTAATTGAATCTTAGGGATGAAACCTTAGGGATAACTTTTCAAGATGCGCACAGTCCCTTATGTGGCATTCTTGAAAGATGATCACTCAGGTTTCGCTTGATTGCCAGTGATAATAGGAGGCTTAGTCTCTGAGGCAGCTCATTTTATTGTTGGGTGGCTTTAGTGGTTAAATTCTTGTAATATTCTTTGTTAGAATATTGTCATTGAATTACTGAGGTTAATAACTCCTACTTTTTGCCTCCTTATTTTTCGTAGGATAAAGACAAATTTCAAATCACGGCCTATCACTTCTTCATGGTCTGTCCACTGCCTGCATCTACAGCTTCATAGTATATGATTCTTTTCTTAACCAATCAGTTCCAGCCACACTGACCTTTTAGTTTGTCTGTCTTTATTTTATCATTCCAGAGGGTTTTTGCATATGCCATCCATTCCTTCAGCCTAGAGAGCTCTCCTTCCAATCTCTTCTCATCTTTCACCTAATTAGCCTTTATCTTTTAGATTTCAGCATGATCATTTCTTCAGGTAAGTCTTCATGGCCTACCTGATTCAGATCAAAGTCTCCTGTTAAATGCACTCATGGTGCTCTGAACCTCTTCTTTGTAGCTTGCATCACAATTATAATTTAAACTAATCAATGACTACGAGATAAATGTCTTTTGAACCCATTATCCCAGTGTTTTGTTCACAACAGTGATTAGCATTTAACATAAAGCCTGACACATGGCCGGTGTGCAGTAAATATTTGTCCGATGAAAGGCATGGAATGATCATGGCTCTGCCTTTTGAACACACGGGAAAGTTTCACTTCTACTACACAAAAATCCTGAGACAGCTAGACTGCTTGTCTTTGAGAGAAAGCTGCACACAAACTGTCTTTAAGTTGTCCATCCTGGTTGCTTGCTCTCCTCTGCGTGCATTCAGGTTGGTCAATAACACAGGCTTCGTGCAGTTAGTTCTGAAAATAGTGCTTCCAAATTGTGAGAATGCCTTTAGGTTTTAGAAATTCATTTTAGAGTAAGAAATAGCTTCTGTGAACTGAAGTAGTCTCTAGAATGTGCTATTTCAAGCTTTTGGTTCATTTTACATGTGTTAGTTTGATCTCCATATCGGTTGTCTTTTGAAGAAAAGACGTAGTTACTGTTTTTCGTCAGACTTGTTTCTTTCCAGGACTCGTGGGCAGATTGGCATTGGATTCCTTGAACCATGAGTATGAGAAATCCATCTCTGTAAACCTGGAAATCACTGCGAATTTGTGTATGTGTGTATTTGTGTGTGTGTGTAAGTGGAACCATGAGCTTCAAAATCAGAAGTACGGAGTAAACATTTCCTGAGCAGCATTTGACAATAAAAACTCACTTTCATCCCTTCTGGTGTTGTAGGAGAAAACAATGTCCATGATAGGAAAGTGCAAATTAAAGACCTTAAATAAACTGTAATTCTTTTTATATGTTTCATCATCAACGAAGTTAGTAAGTCATTGTTAACCTTCTTTTATCTAGATGAGTTAATAAGGTAATAAATGCTTATGGATTATTTACATTTGTCAGATACTAAACTGCATAAATTCTTCTTTCTTAAAACAATAACTTATTTATATGATTATAAAGTCAATACAAGTTGAAAGTACAACATTTGGAAAATGCAGAGGACATGACGGTATTTACCCTCTACCCAGATATAACTACTGTCAAAACATTGGTGTTCATTTTTAACTAATTCAATAAATATTGATCACATACTATTTGCTATTTATTATTCTAGAAGATAGGAGATAGATGAGCTCACAAAATAGATGAAATTTTTATTCTCATAGAGTTTATAACCTAGTGAGGGGAGATATAAAATAAACATAAAACATTAAACATGTCAGCTGATGTACCATAAAAATATGAAGCAGAATAGAGAGATAAAACAGTATTACATAAGGTAGAAGAGAAGACCAAATGTTTCTGAAAAGTAACATTTGAGCAGAAAGCTGAAGGAATCTGAACAAATATCGGGCTCTAGAGTGGATCACACAGAGAGAAGAGCCAGTGCAAAGGCCCTGGGACGGAAGTATGCATGGCACATGGAGAAACGAAAAACCATATCAGCGTGGCTGCAGCAGAGTGTTCTGCAGAGCGGGGACAAGACCTGACTAGCAGTATAAATGACCCACCCTGGATTCTCTGTGAAGAATAGGCTATAGGGGAAAAGTAGGGAAACTAGTTAGGAGGCTACTGCAATGGAAAAGAGAATATAATGACTTAGACCAAAAAGGTGAGAAGTGGCTGGATGCTGGATATTTTGTGATGGTAGAGGCAGCATCTGATGATGGATCTTAAGCGGGGGAGTGACAGAAACCAAATGTCAAATAAAACTATAATTTTCCTTAGAATTTTAAAATTAAACTTTATAAAAAGTTTGAAAATAAAGTATAAAGCGTAACTCTATAATAATTAATTCTTATGAAAATTAATTCTTGTATTTCTGTGTAACTGTCACACAGATTAAGAAATAGAAGAGTAGTCTTACCCCTAAAGCCTCACTTCTCTCTGTTTTTCACTTTATTTTGTGTTGGTTTCAGGTGTACAGCTTAGTGGTTAGATAATGATGTACTTTACATAAGGTTCCCCTTGGTATTTCCAGTGCCCCCACTGGCACCATGTGTCCTTATCACAATATTACTGACTGTATCTCCTGTGCTTTACTTACTTCCCGCCGACTATTTCATAGCCACCCATTTGTGCTTCTTAGTCCCTCCACCTCTTTCACCCAGTCCCTCAAAGCAACCACCAGTTCTCTCTCTGTGTCTGAGTCTGTTTCAATTCTGTTTGTTCATTAACATTGTTCTGTAGATTCTACATAAAAGTGAAATCATATGATATTTGCCTTTCTCTGACTTATTTCACTGAGCATAATACTAGGTCCATTAATGGTGTAGCAAAGGGTAAGAGTTCCCTCTTTTTTTTATGGCCAAGTACTATTTCACTTTCTATATGTACTACAGCTTTTTTGAGTGTGGGGATTGAGTTTTTATTAAGATACAATTGACACATAACATTATAATAGTTTCAGGTGTACAATGTAATGGTTTTATATATTGTATATATTGGGAAATGATCACCACACTAAGCCTACTTTTAACATCCATCACCACATAGTTACAAACTATTTCTTCTTGTGGTAAGAACTTTTAGATTTACTTTTTTTTAAATATAGTCATCTCTTGATGGGCACTTAGGTTATGTCCATAACGTAAGATTATGGGCACTTAGGGTTTTTTGGAAATTAGTGTTTTGGGTTTTTGGATAAATCTCCAGAAATGGAAATGTGGGGTCATAAGGCAGATCCAGTTTTAATTTTTTGAGGAAACTCCATGCTGCTTTCCACAGTGGCTGCACCAGACTGCAATCCCATGAACAGTGCATGATGGTTCCCCTTTCTCCACATCCTTGACAGCACTTGTTATTTGTTGATTTATTGATGACAGCCATTCTGATAAGTGTGAGGTGATACCTCATTGTGGGTTTAATTTGCATTTCTCTGATGATTAGTGACGTATAGCATCTTTTCATATTTCTTTTGGTTTTCTGTATGTCTGCTTTGGAGAAATGTCTATTCAGGTCTTTTGCCCATTTTTTAATTGGATTGTTTGTTTTTATGGTATTGAATAATGTGAGTTCTTTATAAATTTTGGATATTTACCCCTTATTATGTGTATCATTGCCAATATTTTCTTTCATTTAGTAGTTTGTCTTTTTTTTTATGGTTTCCTTCACTGTGCAAAAACTTTTTAGTGTGATGTAGTCCTGTTTTGTTTATTTTTTATTTTGTTTCCCTTGTGTGAGGTGATATATCAGAAAAATATTGCTAAGAGAAGTGTCCGAGATTTTACTGCCTGTGTTTTCTTCTAGGATTTTTATGGTTTAAGTCTTTAATCCATTTTGAGTTTATTCTTTTATATGGTATAAGGACGTGGTCTAGTTTCATTTTTCTGCAAGTATCTTTCCAATTTCCCAATGCCATTTATTGAATAGACTGTCTTTACTACATAGTATGTACTTGATTCCTTTGTCATATATTTGTTTACCATACACGTATGAGTTTATTTCTGGGCTCTCTATTCTTTCCCATTGATCTGTGTGTCTGTTTTCATGCCAGTGCCATGCTGTTCTAATTACTATGGCCTTATAGTATAGTTTGATATTAGGTAGCATGATGCCCCCAACTTTGTTTTTCTTTCTCAAGATTGCTGAGCCTATGTTTTTTTGTGGTTTCATATAAATTTTTGGATTATTTGTTCTAGTTCTCTGAACTACGCCATTGATATTTTTACAGGGGTGCATTGAATCTATAGATTGCTTTGCATAGTTATGGACATTTTAATGATGTTAATTCTTTGTATCTATGAACATGGTATATGCTTTCATTTATTTGTAT
>PVJI01029453.1:0-15392 GCA_004026765.1 Micronycteris hirsuta
AGCTGCAAACTCTGAATACTGAATACAAAGCATATAGAAAATAATTATTATGTATAGATTCACACTAGACTTCTGCTGGAGTAAAGTCTTGTCCATTAGAATAATAATCTCTGAGTTGGAACTCCCTTTCAAAAAAAGAGATGTGGGAGGGAAGCCACCTTACTCTCAAACTGGTGAAGCTAGCTCCCGCCCTGTTGGGTATACAGTCTTCAGTACCTGGGATTGCTCTTTGTGCCCGGTTACTTCCACCTGCATGATGCATCTGTAACACACATATTTTTTGTGAAGTGTTTTCAAATAATCTTTGTGTTGTTTCTGCTTTATTGTTGAGATTGAGGGATCTTTATGTACTCTGAATATGAAACCATGTTAAATACATATTTTAACAATATTTTATCCTAGTTTATGTCTTTGCCTTTTTATTTGGTTGATAGTACCCTTTGATGATCAGAAGATTTTAACTTTAAGAAAGCCTAACTTGTCATGATTTTTCTTTCTGTGACCTGTCTCAGAAATCTTTGTTTACTTGTATTTTCTCCTGGAATCTTTCTCATATTAGCATTTATGTTTATATTCATTTCAAATTAAATTTTGTATGTAGCGTAAGGTAGGGATCAACTTTATTTCCTTTTTCCAAATAGATATTCAGTTGCTCTAGAACTGTTTAATGAAAATATTTTGGATTTTTTTCAATTGATTTTGCTATGCTTGAATTCAATGACCTTGCTCAAACATATCTAATCAGTAAGTGGCAATTGCAGAACCCTAATGCAAGTCTGCCTCCACCGCTCTCCTCAGTTCTCTGCCTCACATTCTTTCTGCAAGCATTTCCATCTAATATTTTTCTAGGTACCCTGAAAAATAAGAGGATGCACAACACAGAGTTTCCCCCTTCAAGGTGCTTATAGTTAAACAGGGGCAAATAAGGATATTAGAAATGTCCAATTTCTATGGGAACTGAGAATAACTTATAAGCATATAATGTTATAATTAAGAGTTCTAGAAAATATGTTTTATATGAGTGGTAATAACATCACAGAGAAATGAACTAAAAAAGGATACCCTAAAATATTTGTCATTTCTTGGCAGGAAGAAAAAGACTTCCCCCATGCATTCTAGCTATTTGTTTTGGGTTCTTATAACCGACACAGACACCCTGCACTTCTGACAGCCTCAGTCTGTCTGCCCTATGTCTGAATTTATTACTCGCCATTTGTTAGACTGCTAATAAAAACAGTATAAAATACTATCTTGTCACATTAAATCTGCAATGGAAATATTGTTATATTTCAAAAAATGATTTAATATTTTATATCTAAAACACTGTTGAAGAATGAGGTTTACCACCATTTCTATGAGCTGCTGACGAAATATCAATTAGGCTAAGAGCTGCGACATTAACTGCATGAGAAAAGCTTTCCAACTTCTTACAGTATAAAAGGACCCTGTGTATTTAGATGCCTGTGACCATGTAGATACAGCACAGCCAAGGCTCAGGATCCCATGTGATCTTTCCAAGTCATCCAGTGGTGCTTCTGTTATCCATAGCACTTTAACTTTTTTGAGAGTCGTTAATGTAATGAAGAATCATAAGAAGCAAAATAAGAAAAATATAAGATGAAAATAAAGAATAAATCATATCCTTGATTATTTCTTTAAAATAGGTGAAATTGGAAACATACTGTAGTAATCTAGTTTGGAGAAAAAAGAAAGCTGTTATACCTGTATTGTCATTAAATGACTGGTTTTCCATTCTAAAGTTTCTGTAGTTGAGGCCAAATATTATACGATTTTATCGGGAATTAGCCTAGAGAACTTTTTTTGTGCCCCACCCCACAAAAAAATCCTTAACTAAAAGTCTCCATAATAGGCTTTCTTGATGACAGAAAATAATCATGTGTTGTATAATTTTCATGCATTTTATAATATATCACATGAGAAAACTAAGCTTCTCATACCTTCTTCCATCCTAAGGTAAGTATATATGTATATTTTAAGCTACAATTAACACCAACAATATAGAAAACTCCAATAATAAAAATTTCTTGTTATTTTTCTGAAAACATCTCTAAACTGCTCACTTTATCAGGGAGTGAAAAAAAAAATTCCAGGAAAGCAATTCAGTATTCAACACCATAAAAACACTTCTGTGACTAGTTCATATACTTATTTTTTCTAAATATTTATTTTACATTTGTTATGTTAATTCCCTGTTCAGCAGCCTAAGGTTCTTATGCCATTTATTTTTTAAAAAGATGAAGTTGCAAAGAAATGTGTTGTGTAAGTATGACCACTTCCAGTTTTAATTCTGATGCAAAGTTTTCCATAGTGGTGATATTATTTAGAGAAAACAATGAGAGAGGCAGGAGGAAAGTAAGAAGAAAGGAAAGGAACAAACTGATAATATCTAGAATTTCTGATGGGAATGGGTGGCATCACCAATAAAAAGCTTAAACTTGATTTTTCAGAATATCACATACTTTAATATAGATAAAAGGGGAAAAGCAAAATCTACGCATGTTATTGCTCACAAGGCTTAGGTTATCTCATGTAAGAGACTCTGACTGCTCATTCTTTTTTTTTTTTTTTTAAGATTTTATTTTTATTTATTTTTAGAGAGAGGGGAAGGGAGGGAGAAAGAGAGGGAGAGAAACAGCAATGTATGGTTGCCTCTCACATGGCCCTCACGGGGACCTGGCCCGCAACCCAGGCATGTGCCCTGACTGGGAATCGAACCAGGACCACTTGGTTCCCAGCCCGCGCTCAATCCACTGAGCTACACCAGCCAGGTGACTGTTCATTCATAACACCGGTTGTCTGGGACAAGCGACAGGAAGCCCCGAGCATGGCAGTTAGTAGTAGTATGACACAGAGTGGCTTTTCAGTTTCTGTTGTAATGCTTTTTTAAACAATCTGCTTCTAAATTCTTAAGAGTATGTGTAAATACACATGCGTGTGTAGTTCACGTGCTCCTGTTTCAAATGACCTACTCTAAGCTTAGAAGGAAAATGAGAATAAATTCTGGTATATCTGAATCACGATAGAATTAGAACTTGATATATTCACAAAGGTCCATTAATAAATACACATTGTCAAAGCATACAACCAGCTTTTCCAAAAATAAAAATGTTGTCAAGTGCACATTGTTGCAAGACGTTTCTAGAGTTCTGAGAAATATTTACTTTGTCCTTAAATATAGAGAAGGCAACATTATTCTTCTTTTATCGCCACCTTCACCCATATTTTCTGAGAGAAGTGATCATTGTTTACTCTAGTCTTTACACTTTGTTTTTGCCTAACAAGACCAAAGTTTTTTCACAAAAGTTTATACAAAGTCAAAAGATTAGGATTAGATGAAATCTACATAGATCACTAATGAATCAACCAGATCACAACTCCAAATTCACCTGAAAACTAGCCATCTTCAATTGTCATAGCATTTTAACTGTCAAATTTGCCTTTTCCTCCAAGAAATAAGTCTTTCTCCTGGAGTGCTGATTATACCACAGCTAGCCAACCAAAGTTGGCACTGTATATTTCTGTGTATTACATGTATTTCTGTGTATTTAGTTTTTTATATTTTATAATTTTGATACCAAAAATGGAGTAAAGAAATCTTGAACCTTTTCTCAGCCATATATCTGATTCCTGAAGTCTTGAATACTATAAACAAGCTCTCCATAATAGTTATGGTCTATGATAGATCTCACAGTTGTACCTGAGGCACCTATTCACAAAGACTTCCCTCCACTTCTCACCTCAGAAAATTCTTAACAACAGGAAATCACCTGTTCCTGAAGCTCTATAAAAATGACCCAGGGGAAAGAGCAGAGCTCGAAAGGCAGATGACGGTGCAAACAACATCAATTCCTGCCACTTACCAGTTCAGGGATATCAAGGAAGACATTTGTCCTCTGAGTCTCAAATTCCTTATCTGTAAAATAAGAAAATAATAAAAGCTTCCTTTCCATAGTATTGTGAGGGCTTATGAAAAATTTAGGTAAAAAGGTCAAATACTGTGTCACATCAACCTCTGATATTTATAATGCCCTAATCAGACCAAATAATCTCTACTCTACCACCTACTCTATTTATAAGCAATAGGTCAATTATTAATTTATACTTCACATCGAGACCCTTGACATTGGCCTCTGAGTGATGAGCAGAAGTTTCTAAATCAAAATGTCTCACATAACAAATGAGGTAATGCAATATCTTAAATCTCAATTAACCTAATGACAAAATCCATGAATGAAACCAGAAATCCTATGATAGCCCCTCTCCTAATTGAAGGATAATAAAGATAAATGTTTCTTTATTTAGAACACGCTGCTCGATTCACAGAAGACTCCTTTAAGAACAAGTCAAATTTCCTAACATTACCTTATATTTTTAAGGTGTGACTCATCTGAATTCAGTCAGCCACTTATGGCTCTTTCCCCATATCAAAAACTGTATTTTCCCTCACAAAGAACTGCTCCCTGAGAGTAAAGGGTAAAGGTTGGGGTACAGTGGCTGCCATCAGCCAAATATCCTCTTCACACTTACCCTTATACAAAAACACTTAGAAATAAAGAGTTAAGTGGTGTTATTCAAATATTCTTAATCCTTTCAATTTTCTCTTTTTCTAGTGCAAAAGTTCTTTAGTGTGGCGAGAAAACACTTTGAGGTCCTCAGGAACATATAGGCACTTTATGATGTTTTCTCTATCTTGACCACATATCTGTGTGAGAATAAATCTTCTTCAAATACTTCAACTAAAGAAGCACGCCGCATCAGACTGAATGCAGAAGCAGCCATGAGAATCCTGTCTTTTGGTTAGCCAGACATTACAGAACCTTTAAAATATCATCACTCCTTTTTGCTAAGATTTGGCTTTGAAATATAGAGATATATATTTTTTTTAAGATTTTATTTATTTATTTTTAGAGAGAGGGGAAGGGAGGGAGACAGAGAGGGAGAGAAACAGCAATGCATGGTTGCTCCTTACATGGTCCTCACTGGGGACCTGGCCTGCAACCGAGGCATGTGCCCTGACTGGGAATTGAACTGGGACCCTTTGGTTCCCAGCCCGCGCTCAATCCGCTGAGCTACACCAGCCAGGGCGAAATATAGAGATATTTTTAAATTAAACATTTATATATATTAAAAGCACCTTGGGGGTACTTAATTTAAGATTCCAAAAGGATCCTGAGTCTAAAAAGTAAGAAATCCCTAATTCAAACAATCTGATGCCTCAAAGTCAATCATTTTCATATCCCTGACTAAAGCTCACACCTTATTTAGCTAATTATAGTTATTATAGTAGCAACAACACATAGAAGTAGAGAAGTTTGTAGTTTTCAAATACTTTTATATGCATTGTTTCATTAAAATCCCAACTAGTCTGCCAGATGGACATAGTTACAATTTTCCATTATTTTGAAGACAAAAAGAAGAAAATTTATACAAATTGACTAAGTCACCAAGACTGCCAACTGGGTGGTAGCAGTGTTGAATGGAAGCCAAGACCCATTGATCTTTATGTTACAAAACCTCTAATTAAGCCTAGAACTCACCCAGAAGATAAATCACAAAATTATTCACCATTTCACTCTCAAGGTTACAGTTAAGTTTATATCAATAAACTCAAATCCCTACAGAAAAACCTACTTTTACATTCTTAGTATAAGGAATGTTTACTAAACTAACAAAACAAAATGCACTTCCAGAAAAACTGAAATAACCCCAAGCTTTAACAACAAATCTTTATGGACTTTGCGATAAATTTTATGAACAAATACATTTATATATATATATATAAGTGGAAAGTTTGTTAGTCTCCTCGTCCCTTATTCCTCCATTTTGTATTTCAGTTCTAGGCATTACAGGTTGGTAATGCTACATACTTCTATTGCTTAAGCTAGTTTTTAATCTTGATATTCATGACAAACTATTACTTAGTTTTAGTATCCCGCAGAGGTCTGAAAATCCTGAGTAATAATTCACAGAGTGACCTCGTTTTCTACCTCTTGGTGGTTTAAATACCTAATTATATAAGGTGACTTCTAGAGAAGATAGCTTTTCTATTTTTGAACAAATTTAATTTATTTACCCATAACATGTTTTCCCTGAAGATCTATTATTCCTGGGAGGTAAAGATATAATATGATTTTGCTACTCCATAATGTAATAATAATTATGAATTGTGTACTTTGGGCATTATGTCAGCTTTTCCCAAAGAACTTTTACATTGTAAATGTTAATATTACTCCTTATTTAATATGTATATATTTCCTATATCTCATATATATAATGTTTCACAAATATGCAATGTTTCACAAATATATTGTTCACCATTTCATGGAATTGATGTTCAAAGAAATATACTCTTTGCATATTGTCATTTTGAATTTTGATCTAGGTGTTAAAGATTGATTCTGGTGCTTCTTTTTCCTGTATTGTTTGAGAACTAGAACTTCCAGGTATCATCATAAATTAAGTACAAGGAGGCTTTTTAATCCAGAGATGACGTCATACTACCCTAATTATCTTTTATTTGTTTTTGGCTTCATTACCACCTTCTGACTTTTTAAAGCTGTGTCTGGGTCCTCTTAAATATGATTTTTATCTTGCTTTTCACTGACTATCAAAAAACTGGATAGAAACTTTGGTCATATCTTTAAAAACATATCAAAATAGTCAAGGTAAAAATAATTGAGAGAATAACTGAATCAATTGGAGTATGTTTAGAACATTTTATTGACTCTGTACTATTACCCTTATTTTATTATTTTATTTTCCCAGTAGATGTCCAATTCAACAGCTAGTCCCTGTGGACTCTAATTCCAGAACATTTCCATAAACCATCCACTTCTCTCAACTCCATTACAACAAGACTTCTCTCAACTACAATACCACAATACCAAAAGCACCTTGGGGGCACTCAATTTAAGTATCCACCATCTCTGTGTATTGCAATAGTTTCCCTGATAAAAGTTGTATCCCTACAATAAATATTCCACATGGCATCACTCACCACTTCAAATACTTTAACATTTTACAAACTCTTTAATCTGGTTTTAAATAATGTTTATTTAATTTTCCCACTTTTTTTTCTCTTTCCCATCATCCATTTTTTCTAGCTGCATTGGACTTTCTATTTCTCCCAGCTAGTTTCTGCCAGAGTACCTTTGTGTAGCTCCACAGTCTGCATGACATGCCTCTTCATTGATGTCTGCATAACTGGCTTATTGTGCCATTCAGATTTCAGTCTAAAGGATACCTTTTCCTGATCATCGAATGAAAGGTGGCTATGTAATCTGTTTTCAGAGAAGTTACCATGATTTATTATTAGTTCTTTTTATTGTCCATCTCTTCCCACTAAAATAAGAGATCAATAAATGCTATCCTGTTTTTATCTTCTAGACTAGTGTCTAATATATCAATAAATATTGATACGATAATGTTGATTGAATGACTAACAAACCGAATAACTAAAAATCAGTTAGCTTGAATATGTTACAAGAGAACTTCTTAACAAATTTGTTCTAATCCTTAGCATTTTTTTAGCATTTAGGCTGATGAAAAGTGTCCTAATTTAGAATTTTTTTAAGTTTTTGCTAGGATGAAGCTTTGCTTTAAGGGATAAAGAAGATATTTTTTTATTATAGCATAATTTTAATTGTACTACAATTCTGAACAATGATCACAAGAACCTCACTGAATTGAGCAATATTAAATGTTTTATCTTATCACCACAGAAAGTGTGCCATATACTCTCCAATTCAGGAGTGGCGGGGGAGGAGTCCTTTTGTTACAAACAAGAGCTATTTTTAAATGAATTACTATGTCAAAATGTACCATAATAAATTATTATTTTAAGAACTGCTTTGTCAAATTGAACACACCAGTGAACAATCTTCTCTATATCATTGTGTCAATGGCACTGGTAGATACTAATATAAAATTATTTGAATCAAAATTTGAAACAAGCATCTTTTAACAATTTTTCAATATTGCTATTTTATGTTGAGTACCAGATGTCAGAAGAGTTGAAAACATGTTTATTTTGGTCTCTTGGCCCTTCAAGATTTTTCTGACTCAATACCATCCTCGCCTTGCATGGATATGTATTTAGCCCCATTGAGTGAAGAGGCTTTGAGGAGCAGTAATCTGCATACTTCTAAAAGAAATGATTTGGCCACCTGCACTTTTGGGAAATGGTAAAAAAGCTATAGAAAGTTTTCTAAGGCAGGAAATATCAATAAATAATATTTTGAAGATTTTGGATCTCTGAGGAAAATAGAGATCCGCTAATATAAAAGTTTTTAAATATAAGCTTGATGATTTATAAATCTGGTCATGTTTAAAGTGACTGCTATTTCAGAAGAAATGATATAATATACTTTTGAAACTCTCAAACACCATATTCAGATCAGTTTGGATTCTCAATATTCTTTTATCTCTCGATTTACCTCCCCTAAGATTCCACCACATCCTGATTCTCTCTTTCTTGGAAAGTCACAGGGCACATGAGCTATTAGAGGCTCTGGAAATTCCTTGTAAAGAGACTTAAGTTTGACTTTATTTATTTCCTCAGGAACACTAAGGCTTTTCATTTTGTATTTCTTGCTTTAAACCTGGAGAAACTGATATTGCTCTCAGGATGAAAAAGTAACTTGACTAAGCCTGAATTCAGCCTCGGTGTACTCGTTGTAGCAGGATATAAAATTAATGTCCAAAATTCAGTTGCAATTTTATATGCCAATAATAAACTAAAGAGAAATTAAGAAAACAATACCATGCACAATTGCTTCAAAAATAATAAAATACCTAGGAATAAATCTAAATAAGGATGTAAAAGACCTGTACTTGGAAAATTATAAGACACTGAAGAAAGAAATTGAAGAAGATACAAATAAGTGGAAGTACATACCATGTTCATAGAGAAGAAGAATTTATTATTGACATGTCCTTTCTATCCAAAACAATTTATAGATTCAATGCAATTCCTATTAGGATTCCAATTTCATATTTCACAGACTTAGAACAAATATTTTAAAAATTTATCTGAGACTTCTAGTCAAGATGGTGATATAAACAGACACGGCTCACTGCTTTGCACAACCACATCAAAATTACAACTAATATATAAAACAACCATCACTTAGGAATGTCAGAAATTGAGTTGAATGGAAGTCTGACAACTATGGAACTAAAGAAATTATATCCATCCAGACTGGTAGGAGGGATGCAGATGTGGAAAGGGCTATCCCCACACCCATGTGGATAACACTTCGGGAGGGATATCTGAGGAACAAGAAGTCCCAGATCCACACCAGCCCCGGCCACCAGCCCAGGAATCCAGTGTGAGAAAGATAAATCCCCACAAATTCTGGCTGTGAAAACCAGTGGGGATGAAGTTGGTGGAGGAGGCTGCTAGAGCTCTAAGCAGTTCTCTTGGGAAACCACACAGGGACTCACCTACTCACACCTACTCAGAGCTCCAGCACTGGGGTGGTAGCTTGAAGAGCACCAGTGGTATACATGGAGAGACTGAAGTGTCTGGCATTGGGGCAAGCGGAGGCCATGGTCCTTTTGCTGAGCCCTCCCCCGACAGAGCCTGTAGGCTGGTGCAATATCTAAGACTCTCTCAACTTTGTTAACACTATGTGACCCACCTTGGAGATTCACAGAGCCTCTACCCAACCCAACTTACAGGGCCCATCCAAGCTGCTTTCTATAAGAATGACTGATCTTGTCTCTTAAATCTTATCAAACAAGCAACAGCTGGCTTCAGTGATCCCTAGCAGCAGCCAGATTGGAGTCACAGCTTGGCTTCACCTGGGAATTTCCAAGCCCAACATGACTAGGAGCCATCTCAGATTGCTTTAGAACTCAGGCAGGAAGCCCCAGGCAAAACACATGTGGGGGATGACCTTGTCCTGTACCAACCAGGAAACCCCAGGGCCAACACATCTAGTGGATAGCTACAGACCACGTCAGAGCACCACAACCCCAGCCCTGCACAGCTGATCCTCCACAGAGAGTGGAAGTTGGTGGTCAGTGGTCACAACAATCCTTGCAGCTGACTGGCCTGGGTAAATCCCTCTCATTGACCTGCCATAGCAACCAAGGCTCAACTACAAGAGGAGGGTGTATTCAGCCAACACAAAGGACACACCTCAAGTACCCATCTTGGGTGATAGAGGAGGCTGTGCCACTGGACTATATAAGACACATACTATATTCGGCTATACTACCAAGACAGGGAGTCAAAGAAGCTCTACCTAGCACATAGAAACAAACACAGGGAGTCTGCCAAAATGAAGAGACAAAGAAACGTGGCCCAAATGTAAGAACAGATAAAAACTCCAGAAAAAGATCTAGATGAAATTGAGATAAGCGAACTATCAGATGCAGTGTTCAAAACACTGGTTATAAGGATGCTCAAGGAACTTAGTGAGAACCTCAGCAATGTAAAAGAGACCCAGTCAGAAAGGAAGGATACACTGAAATCAAGAACAATTCATAGGGAAACAACAGTAGAATGGATGAAGTCGAGAATCAAATCAATGATTTGGGATATAAGGAAGCAAACAAGGAAACAACAACAACAACAACAACAAACAATTACATAGAACAACAAGAAGAAAAAAGAATCCAAAAAAATGAGAATACTATAAAAAGCTTCTGGGACAACTTTAAGAGGTCCAACATTTGCCTCATAGGGGTGCCAGAAGGAGAAGAGAAAGAGCAAGAAATCAGAAATCTATCTGAAAAAAATAGTGAAAGAAAACTTCCCTAATTTGGTGAAGGAAATAGACACACAAGTCCAGGAAGGGCAGAGACTCCCAATTATGATGTATGTAAAGAGGCCTACTCCAGGACACATCATTATCAAAAGGCCAAAGGTTAAAGACTCTTAAAAGAAAGAGAAAAGAAGTTAGTTACCTGAAGGTTGCCTGATGGGAAGAGCAAGGGGGAGAAAGGTGAAGAGGTGAGGGAATTAAGAAGTACAAATAGGTATTTACAGAATAGCCATGGGTATGTAAAGTGCAGTATAGGAAATGGAGTAGCCAAAGAACTTATACGCATGACCCACAGACATGAACAATGGTGGGGGGATTGCCTGAGGGACTGAGGGGTGCTGGGTGGAGAGGGGGGCAAAGAGGGAAAAATCAGGACAACTGTAATAGCATAATCAATAAAATATAATTAGAAAATTTATTTGAAACGACAAAAGGTCTCATATAGCAACAGCGATCCTGAGAAAGAAGAACAAAGTTGGAGGAATCATGCTACCTAATATAGAACTATACTATAAAAACATAGTAATCAAAACAGCATGGTACTGGCAGAAAAATAGACATACAGATCAATAAAAGAGAAGAGGGGGCCCAGAAATAAATCCACACTTCTACAGTCAGTTAATATTTGGCAGAGGAAGCAAGCACATAAAATGGGCTAAAGATAATTTATTCAATAAATGATGTTGGGAAAATTGAATAAATACATGCAGAAAAATGAAACTAGCCCACCTTCTTGCACCACACACAAGAATAAATTCAAAATGAATTAAAGACTTAAATATTAGACCCAAAGTCATAAAAAGCCTTGAAGAAAACACAGGCAGCAAAAGCTCGGACATTGCTCGTCGCAATATTTTATCACATATATCTCCCAAGGCAAGAGAAACAAAAGGAAAAATAAGCAAATGGGACTACATAAAACTAAACAACAAACTGACAGAGACCAGAGGGGAGGGGGGAGGAGACTAATGGTGAAAAGAAGGGGAAGGGTCAAGTCAAGGAACATGTATAAAGGATATATGGACAAGGACAATGTGGAGTGGGAGGCAGAAGATTGAATATAGGGGAGGAGGATGGGCAAGGCAAGGAAGAGAAATGGTGGAGAAAAGGGGACAACTGTAATTGAACAACAGCAAAAAATTTTAAAAGATTAAGTCACCATACCAACAGAGGGATATGGAAGGGAAAAAAGTTTTTGCACAGCAAAGGAGACCATCAACAAAATAAAAAGACATCCCATGCAATGGGAGACCATATTTTCAATGCATAAATGGGGTTAATATCAGAAATTTATAAAGAACATACAAAACTCAACACCAGAAACAACAAACAATCCAATTTAAAAAATGGACAAAGGACGCAAATAAACACTTCTCCAAAGAGAACACACAGATGGTCAACAGACATATGAAAAGATGCTCAGCATCACTAGCTATCAGAGAAATGCAAATTAAAACCACAATGAGATACCACCTCTTACCTGTCAAAAGGGCTGTCATTGATAAATCAACAAACAACAAGTGCTGGTGAGGATGTGGATAAAAGGGAACCCTTTTGCATTGTTGGTTAGAATGCATACTGGTGCACCTTCTGTGGAAAGCAGTATGGAGATTCCTCAAAAAATTAAAAATGGACCTGCCTTTTGCCCCAGCAATCCCACTTCTGGGATATATCTGAAGAAACCCAAAACACTAATTTGAAAGAACATAAGTACCTTTATGATCACTGCAGTATTATTTTCAATAGTCAAGGTATGGAAGTAGTCCTAGTGTCCAGCAGCAGATGGGTGAATAAAACAACTATGGGACATTTATACAATGGAATACTAGGCAGCCATAAAAAAGAAGAAAATTTTACCCTCTTTGACAGCATAGAGGGACCTGGAAAAATTTATGCTAAGTGAAATAAGCCTATCAGAGAAAGACAAATGCCATATAGTTTTACTCATATGTGGAATCCAATATACAAATGGAGCAAAATAGAGACAGACTCATAAATAGAGAGCAGGTTGACAGTTCAGGAGGGGTGGGGTGTTAGGGAGTAGAGGGTTTGAACAAAAAGTGGCCTGATGGACATGGACAACAGTGTTGTGAGAACAGGGGGGAGGGGCTGCAAGAGGACTGAACGGTAATGAAAAATACAATAAAAAACTTTTAAAAATTAAAAAAACAAAGATATTTTTGAAATTATAATTTTTTAATTATTGTTAATTTTAACTAGTGATTTTCAATTAGTACAAAGTTTTTCAGAACCATGTCTACTTCTATAAATACTAATAAAAATATTTTAATATGTTTATTATTAGGTGACTATTTATAAAGATTTATATCTCTAGCATCATATTTGGAGAAAGATTTTTTCTCAGTTTGCATCTATTTTATTTAACTAAAGCTATTATAACTTTACCTCTCTAAATTAAAAAAAAAAATTAAGTTATGCTGACAATGCCCTTACAAGTCTAATTAACTAATTACATAAATTAAAGATTTGTTATTGGTGAACTGCTATATTTGAAGCAAATGCTAATATTTTGATTGACTAATCAATACAATTATGTGTACTTGGGAAAAATAGTCTCCAAGTCTTACCAATTTTAATGTGATTTTTCTCTTAAGAATTAACTTTGCCTGGTTAACCCTCTTGGCCTAATGCAGGAGTTTGAAGATCTGAGTATAAAAGAATGATTGTACTATAATACAATTTTGTACCTACTCTAATCAATTTGTATATATAAATATACTGTGATGTATAAATCACTTTTTAAAAGTCATTACTTTATTATTAATGATAAATTAGTTGAAAGAGAAAACCAGCTGATTTTAGTACAAAACTTTGTTAAAATTCTGACTGAGATTATTTTTTTAGCATCATGGATCTCAGAAGAATTTTACTTGAGTTAGGGAGGCAAAAATATCTCCCTTTTATGAAGAGATTAAAAGTGTCTGAGATAACAAAGACAAGCATTTTGAGGCAACGGCTAATTCACTCACCATTATCTGCTTTAGGAACAGGCATATGATAATTCTTATTTGAATTTCGAATATAACAAACTTTATATCACTTGTTCTCTAACTGTCCTTAGACAACATAAAATGGAATATTTTATGAATGCTTATGTTACAAATAGTTTACAAATACACAGAATGGCCTAGGGCATTTTAAATTAATGCATTTATTACATTAATAAGTAAAGTTTGAGTGATAAGCTCCAGTTATGGTAATTTAAGAAAATAATTACATATCAGTTGTTCCAAAAGATGGTATTCTCTCAAACAATAATCCAACAAATTGGATAATGTTGAAGATAAATCTATAATAATTTATAATTGTTTGCTAGAATATCAGTTGTTGAAAACCACAACACACTCAAAATATTCTGATGATTTATTGATAACCAAAAGTTGTCCACAAAGGTTGCGGAAACCCCAATTATCCACAAATATACATGTGCGCTAGGAGCTTTACTTTGTTGCCAGACATTGTGTGGCAGTGAGACTTCTTGCCCGCATACTAACAGAGTTATGAAAAAGTTTACTAAATTAATAGTTTAGTTTAGCATAACAAATACTAGTATTCTTTAACCACACATTTAGTAGGTATTAGTAAGAAGCTATTAGCCATATGTAAACCTAAAAGTCTATGATACTGTACTAATCCTCCACGAAGACAAAGCTACCTGCATTTTGTTCCAGGTCCTAGGAAACTGAACTTAGGACAAAGTTAGTACCAATTAATACAAGTCCTTTGGTCACTAGTTTGATGAATGGTTCTTGAAAACTCATCTCAGTTTTTAAACTGTTGACTCTCTCATCTGTCCGGTGATGATAATATTAGGAGTTATATCTACCAGCCAAGAATTTTGTACAACAAAACCACTGAGTTAATATGAAAATAAAAGTTGATGGGTAATTATCATAATAAATTACAAGCATACTCAGTTCATTTCATTGGTTTGACATATATTTTTTGATTACTTTTTATTTTTATTGGAATTAAACTGTCTGTATGCTTACTTTTCATTCATTCATCCCTTCAATGTTATGTACTGGGCCCTCAACTACATGCCAAATATTCTGCTTGTTGTAGGAAATAAGGTCAAATGTATAATCCTTTGATCATTTGGAATTATCAGTCTGTTTGGGGAGATATTATAAAATAAATACAATAATAGTCATAAAATTACAATCATATGAAGTTTTGTAAAATACTGTCAGATAGCCCCCTAAGCACACTTACCACGAGAGTTAGAGGCAGTAAAACTTGGGCTGAGAAGTGAAACCTAAATGAAACTTTAGTCAGGAGATGGAGGTGGCATGGCATGGGCATAGGTGGAGTACCACTGGGCAAGTGAACGACAATGTTGAGTGTTTATGAAAGGTCTGCATTGAGTTAAACATGACAGTTTTCCCTAAGATTCAATCAAATGATAGAATTAATTGTTTGTGGGAAAACTGAAAAATTTTAAAGAACAATGTTTGACTTATTTTTTTAACTATATTTTATTGATTATGCTGTTACAGTTGCCCCATTTCCCCCCTTCACTCCCCCCTCCCCCTTACCCCCCTTTCCCCTCCCTTTAGTTTTGTCCATAGGTCCTAC